>JASDQU011310651.1:0-24590 GCA_032191745.1 Picea mariana | reverse complement strand
TGGTGAGCAAATCAAGGGTGCTTACATGCCCAGTTGGGTCTTGCTGAGCATGACAGCTGTAGAGGAAAGAGTTAGAGAAAGAAAAACAAAACTATAAGAAGGAATTAAACTAAAACAAACTAAAATTAAAAGCATGGGAATATAGAGATAACAAGGACAAAAAGACCAATGTCACCAATGTTTTTAGGCTGATCTATTGATGAAATCAAAGCACAATGAAGACAGGGGAATATGAGTCCCTTCTTGCTCCAAAGGAAGGCTCTTGGACCCTCACAAGCTTGCTCTCCTTACAACAAGAAAAATGAAAATGGTGATGAAAGAACTCCTTTGCAAATCCACTCAATGGAGAGGTGGATTGCTCAATGAAANTAGGCAGCATAACATTACATGAAATTCCTTGAGAAATGATGTTTCTTCATGGCTTTTTATAGCATTGCATTGGGTGATTATGTAACTCCTTTGAAGTGTGAAAAGGGGCTCTTTAGGGCTTCATTAGGTCTTTGACCAGCCTACCATGCGGATTCAACGCAGATTTGAGGGTCAAATCGGCTTGGGAGCTGATCCATAAGTGGTTGGGAGGCCGACCAATTCAATAAATGCGTCGTTTAGCAGGTGCACGGGTTTTTGCGCCAACAACCGTGCATCGTGCGCATATGTGCGCATGGTACGTTCCTTTTCTGCGCATGTGCGCGCACACCAAACTTCTGTAAAGCGCCCTTCAATTTTTGGTTACTTTGTATAGTTTTTGACCTTTTTGGAATGTTGTGAAATTAATTCAGTTCCATGAATGACTTCATTACTGTTTGACGATGTTGAGTTCTTGTCGCCATGTGCGGACGAAATTTCAGTGATAATAATGTATATCACAGAACAGGGGGCATGATATTTCGATAATGCCAATTCAGGAACTCACTGCCATAAACATTAACTATGGGAAAAACATTGTTAGCTATGTAATATACCTGGAGCTTGACAAACTCAGGTTCAAGTTAAAAGACAATTTTTTTTATATTTACGTAAACAATGTTCATATTATTTTATTTTATTAGTAATTTTTGTGGCCCAAATGCAAACCATGTTCAAATTTGAAGGGTGAATTAACATTTTCATATGCAATCATATTCTCAAATATGCCAAGCTATAATATATGCACAATACTAAAGATGGGCATCATGTCAACACATTTGTAGATGACAGTGGGCTAGCACAATATTGCATTCTTGCTACGATGATGCCTTAAAAAAACTAAAATAACCAACAATTTTTTGCCAATTCAAGATTGACACAAAAAAACTCATCAGATTCCATAATATTTTCCCATTAATGTGTTTTAATAGGATATGTCCTCGATCTTTCAGCTTATTAATGCCAATATTTTCAAACATTTGTGGTGAGTTGTCATTAGTAAAAGAATAATTAATGTGCATAGGAAAGTGGCAAAGGTGGTGGGGATGGAGGGGAGCAAAAAATGATTTGAAACTTTTGTGAACCTGGGAGCCTGTGAACCCATGAAACTTTGAAGAATCGACTAAGTATGGAAAGGCAGGGCGGTCAGAGGGAGTCATCGTAGGTAGAGTGAGGATTGTGAATTCAAGTAGTCTGGGGTCGAATTGTAGATCACCCAATTTTTGGGTGCAATATGTATAGTCCGAACACATGGAATGAGAGTTCGATAACACCTACCCGGGGAACCCGTGGCCATAAAATTGGCTAAGTATGGAAACAAACGACAGTCGGTCGAACTCACGATGTGAATATATAGATGGATATATAATTTCTCAGTCTACCACTTGAGAACCCATGAGCATAGAAATGCAACTAAGTATAGAACTAGAAAGGGGTAACAGAAGGGAACAAGAAAAGGGAAAAAACGATAAGTATAGAAGAGGAAAAATAAAGGGAACAAAGAACTTTATGCCTCACACAACAACACTTAGTTTGATATTTATCAAGCAATAGAAACACATCAACTATGGGAAAAACATTCTCATCCATGAAATATAGTTGGAGCTCAACAGACCATGGTTCAAGTCAAAAGAGATGTTGTTTATATCTATTTCAACAAGCTCGTAGGTAGAGTGAGGATTATGAGTTTGAGGAGTCTGGGGTCGAATTGTAGACCAATTAAGATTTGGCTGGAAGATGTATACCCGGAACATGGGGCATGAGAGTTTGATAGGGCCTAGCTGGAAACCCGCGGCCAAAAAATTAGCTAAGTATGGAAATGAACAATAGTCGGTCGGACTCGTGATGTGAAGATATAGATGGGTATATAATTTCTCACTCTTCCACCCCAGGAACCCTTGAGCATAGATATGCGACTAAGTATAAAACCATAAATGAATAATAGAGGGGAAGAAGAAAAGGAAAAAACGAGCAAGTATAGAAGAGGAAAAAGAAAGGGAGCAAAGAACTTTATGCGTCACACAAAAACACTTGGTCTTAAGTATGGAAAGGCAGGGGGATCAGATAAATTCATCATAGGTAGAGTGAGGCTTGTGATTTCGAGGAGTCTGAGGTCGAATTGTAGATCATCGAAGTTTTGGGTGCAAGATGTATACCTTGAACACGAGGCATGAGAGTTCTATAGTGCCTACGCGAGAAGCCGTGGCCATAAAATTGGCTAAGTATGGAAACGCACGGTGGTCGGTCAAACTCGTGATGTGAAGATATATATGGGTATAGAATTTCTCACTCCTCCACCACGTGAACCTGCGAGCATAGATATGAGACTAAGTATAGAACCAAAAATGGATAATAGAGGGAAAGAAGAAAAGGGAAAAATGAGTAAGTATAGAAAAGGAAAAATAAAGGGAGCAAAGAACTTTATGCCTCACACAAAAACACTTAGTTTGATAATTATCAAGTGATAGAAACAAATCAACTATNAAAATGTTTTTCCCATAGTTGATTTGTTTCTATGGGAAAAACATTTTGAGCCATGAAATATAGTTGGAGCTCAACAGACCCTGGTTCAAGATAAAAGAGATGTTGTTTATATCTATCTCAAAAAGCAATAGACAAAATATATGACTTGGCATTCTTATATGCAAGCATTCAGACAAAGCCATCGTAGGTAGAGTGAGTCTTGGGAATCCGAGGAGTCTCGGGTTGAATTGTAGATCATCGAAGTTTTAGGTGCAAGATGTATACCCCAAACACAGGGAATGAGAGTTCAATAGCGCCTACGTGGGAACCCGCGGCCATAAAATTGGCTAAGTATGGAAACGAATGGCTTTCAATCAGACTCTTGATGTGAAGATATAGATGGATATAGAATTTCTAACTTCGCCACCCTAGGAACCTGCGATCATAGATATGCGACTAAGTATAGAACCAGAAACAGATAATAGAGGGGAAGAAGAAAAAGACAAAACGGGTAAGTATAGAAGAGGAAAAAGAAAGGGAGAAAACAAATTTGTGTCTCACACAACAACACTTAGTATGATAATTTTCAAGCGATAAAAACACATCAACTATGGGAAAAACATTCTCAACCATGAAATATAGCTGGAGCTCAACAAAACCTGGTTCAAGTAAAAAGAGATGTTGTTTATATCTATTTCAACAAGCAATAGACAAAATATATGACTTGGCATTCTTAGATGCAAGCATATTCTAAAACATGACAAGCTTCAATATATGCACAAATTGGATAATGTATGCAGATTAGAGATTTGTAACCATACCTCTTAGTCTTTGGACCTTGTACTATGATGGAGGTTTCACTTCTACTTGTCGATAGTTCTTGTGAACTAAAAAACATGTGGTGTAAACGACATAAACATATTTACTATGGCATAGTAGAATAAATAACTGCGGATATTTGTTTTGTAAACATAGCAAGAGCATAATCCATGAATCCTTACCTTCGACATTGTCATTGTGCTGATGTTTGAGATGGTTCATTGCTCATGCCCATGTCACTTCTGAAACAGTGGCTATGAACATGTGTATATTGTTCATACTCGATATGGATGTGCATTAGGCATATGCATTGTATTTGTTGTAGCACCACTGTAGCCATACGTTTTGGAAGATTGTACTCCAGCTTTCTCATGTGTGGCACATAAGGCTCCATCCTCATGTTCAATTAGTATGTTCTTTCTTCAATGTAGCAATACAGAGAATACAATGGACATGTACAAATTTATTTATTTCAAGGTAGCGGCATAGAAAATACAATTGACATGAAGATAAATTAATATATAGGAAGATATGCAATATCTAAGGAAAAAAAATAGAAGAGCTGGAAACTAGTGGAATAAATATAGACAGAGTAAATGAAAAACAATTGGATATGGAATACGAGTAGAAGTATGCACCTTTGTATGTATTCTTCTACATTTCCGATTAAGAGTTATTTTCCTTGTCTAGTTTTCCTGTTTGTTTCAATGAAGGAAAGTACAAAACACAATGAACATGAATGTAAGGTGATATGTAAGGAAAAAATAAAGAATATGTACGTGCAATAAATAAACTAGAATAAAATGAATAGAGTAACAGATAGTGTTAGAAGAATGTACCATTTTTTTTTTCTTCATCCATGTATGTGTATATATAAAAAAATTGTGTAAAAGAAATTTGTGTCCAAAATCAATTACAAACCAGGAAAAACTAAGAAGTTGGATAACTTGGATTTATGCAACAAGCTAGACAGATATGCTTTGAGACATATAAATATGATTTTTCCATATGTTTGATGTATATTTCATAATTCAAGTGCAATACCAATTGTATCATGATCAACCCAGTATGTGTCTAAGATAAAGACGTTGTATTGAGAAATGGGCACATTCAACCATACATGGACAATAAGTGTGTTTTGTACATGGTTTATCTTATCCAAAATAAAGCGGAGACTGTATATGCACATGTAGTTTTTCAATTCTTTTGTTCTGGAATTATTTTGTAGCATGTCAATATTGAAGTCTCCTACAATGACAATGGCTTCGTTCATATGCAAATTCTCTAATGCATTGGATATAACATTTAGTGTGTTGGAGAATGTTGCATGCGGATCAGCATATAGATTCAGTATTGCAATTTCTGATCCATGGAAAATTACTTTTGCGAGCACCATCTCAACATTGTTTTCTTCGAAATGCATATGCTCCAAAATTGTTATATGTTTTTTCACTAATATCATCACCCCATGTGTAATGTAACTTGATATGTAATTGTGATTTGGAAATTGCTTGTTTTGCATGCATAATGTCATGTATGTTTCCTGCAAGCACAGAATATCAGATTGCATTTTTTCATAGTCATTGAGTATATCATCCATATGTGCATGTAGGTTGTGGGTGTTAAGTGAGAGAATTGATACAGATGAGTTTGTTTGTATGGATTGGTAATCATATTGTAGATGCCACTTTGCACTAGTCCTAAGGCGTTGCATCTCAATATCAACTTTGTGTTTGACTTTGAATTTATCTTTTGTAAGAGCGCTTAGTAAATACAATGAGTCTATACTTCTGACATGGGACAATGTTGTGTATACAAGTCTATGTATTCGAATTCCAGCAGGGTCAAATGCAACACTATCAAGTGTTAATCCTTGTGATCTGTGGATTGTACGTGCACATGCAAGTTTAATTGGAAACTATTTTTGAATCTTCAGTCAACCTGTCTTTGCCAATGTCGATACTCGTTTTGATATTCTTAAGATAGGTGTCCAATCACGTGCAGTGTTTAAATTATATAGATAATCCAACTTGTTTTCTTGTCAGTGGCCTATATGCAGCCCATGGAACTTAATCCAGAGGATACCAACTTTTTTTGCTTTGGTATAAACTTTTATTATTCCATCTACACCATTTACCAAGCTATCCTGTGAATCATAGTTACAAGCATATATTTCAACCATCATGTCTAATTTTAGGACAAGTTGCAAAGGCAAAGTGGATGTATGTTCATGATGTGGTACATTTCCATGGTTGTCTTCTTCGAGGTCAATTGAATTGATGATGATATCATCGCCAGACATGAGTGATAGCATGTACCTGTTATGCATTGCAACATCCCTATTCATGTAGAACAGGTAAGGGAAGGTTGGGTCTGTTGGTGCAGGTCACATGCATCTTGAATTGAGATATGTTAAGTCATCATGTGTTTGCTTGTTTGTTTGCATTCTATTCAGAATTGCAATAAATGTTTCATCTGTCTGGCGCATTGTAGTATGTAATTCAAAGCATTTTATATTGTGTTTCCAGAAGCCATGCGTCACTGTTTTCATATTGACCGTAGATTGTTTAAATATCAAATAATCTTGGATGGGTTGCACCTAGTAAAGATCCCCACATAATATCATGTCAATGTTTCCAAAGTATTTGGTGTGTACATGTTTTATGTTTTTCAGTCGGTTGTCAATGGGATACAAGAAGCGACTTCCAATCAAAGATGCCTCATATATGAAGACAAGTTGTAGTCCATCATAAAGCTTAGATAATGTATCTAACATTTCCTTTCTGAGTGGAAGAAACTGTGACTTGATAAAAGGCATAAAAAATGCAGAGTGGAGTGTTGTTTCACCTGCATTATATGCATATTTTCCTGTGTATGAAACTATTAGCCCCTTGGGTTTCATAGGATCAGAGGAATTGTTTGAATCATAGATTCATATAAGCATTTGGAATAGTGCTTTCACTGTGAATGTATTTCTTGTTCCCACCTCGCCTGTAAGGAACAAGTGCACAGGAGTGTGCATGTTTAAGCGTTTTTTAATTGCAATGTCCTTTAGAATTGCTTGTTGCTCTCGATTCAACAGACGTCTGACTTTTTAGTATTCGTTATTTTCAATAAGGAAAGGATGTTTTGTGACTTGAAAGCCAAGATTGATAGGTTTTTCAATGTCCGTTGCTCAAGGACGAGGCAAATCTACTTGCAAGTCATAGGACTCACAGAGAGTTATGGTTGTTTTATGGTTTGTGAATGTCTCATCAACATTGTCAGGGTTTTCTAGTTCATGGACTGCACTTTCTAGATCACCCCATGTTTGATTAACATTGTATGTAAATCTAGATTCATTGGTTTGAATTGTAGTCTCATAAGAAATATATGCAACTTCCCATGTAGGGAAGTTATGTTTTAATGTGTTTTCATTTTGATCAAACAGAACGTATCACAACAATTTTTCTCTACAATAGTTTTCATAGTCAATATGTTTGTTGTATTTGACAAAGCGTATTACAGAGGGTTTTTTTCTTTTTGATATGGGTGCATCATTTTTTTTGTAATGTGATACGAACTCTGCTAAGAAGATATTCTTAATAGGAGATGGACGCTGGAGGTAATAATAAATAATAGACAGACATAGTGCATCCTCTGAATTGTCAAGATCTTGTTCTATCAAAGACAATGGTTTAAGCACAAATGTGTGTTTCACAAGTGGAGATGTGCTTATGAAGACACATTTCCTTGAACTACAATTGAGGGGTAGGGAAGGTGCAATGTGGACTGCTTGTTGAAGATTAAGTAATGTATTTCCAAGCGTATGTATCATTTTCATAGCATCAATATGAATTTTTTCATGTTCTTTGTTTATTCTTCTGAATGCACTTGTCATAGATTTGTCAACCTTTGTCATATACGAGGTACAGTATGATGTTGCAGCATATGCATTGAGGACATACTGTGCATCTGTAATTTCATTCCACATAAATGGCATGTCTTTGGAGAAATTGTTGTTCCAAATATGGGAAAGTTTTTGTTTAAGGAAAACTGTTGGTTGTTTAAGTGTACATTGTATGGCTTGGATGTACTCATCTTCTTTTAGATTTAGATCTATCAAGAAGTCGTTGAAACTCATTAACTCATCAAAGTCTTGTTGTTCTAGAAATGCGAACAAGGATTTAGATTTCTAAATGAGAACATTTTCCTCTAAACTAATTGTCTCTATGATTTTTGTTGTTCTCATTGGTGGCACAGGGAAGTTGTATCTATAATGTGAATTTTTTCATTTTTTTACAGCTTCTTGTATGATAATGTCTATGAACTTTGGCAAGTTCTAGATCCAAATTATTTGCGTTGCATGTTATGTATTTGTCCACAAACTTCTCAATCTGTGAGTTGTTGTCATTTCCATAGACCAGTGCACCCTCTATCCACAACAATGCGTGGTCATGCTCACTCCCTCTATTTTGGAACTCAGTCACAAAAAAGTAGTCCGATATTTTTCCAAAGAACGTTTCATCATGGAATATCAATTGCTTCAAATAATTTATTCTATGTCTATAGTAGTGAGTACATGTCACTGGGTCTTTTCTTATGAGGTAGTCAATGTCATCGTTTTCCAATGTATTAGTTTGTTATTTCCTTTTCCTGTTCCTATACAATGCAGACACCGTAGCCACCAATGGATCCTAGCGATGCTCTGCACTTGTAAATGTGATATAAAATGTTGGTGGTCCCAATTCTTGGATCATTACAAAATTAGTTTTTTTGTTTTGTTGCAAATAGTCAGGAGAGATGCAAATGTTTTTGAAATCTATGTATCCAATATCAGATTTTAGGATTTTTTCCAAGTTTTCTTTGTACTTGACATATTTGGCCAGTAAATTTCTTCCTTGTAGATAATCTTTTCTTATTCGCACCCACATGCAAGAGAGAACTTGTTCAATTATTATGCTCATTGGTTTGAAAAACAAATTTGTTATGTGACAGGAGAAGTCATCTCTTGAATGTAGCAGTTCCCATTGAACTATTTTTTGGTATCTGAATCATTTTGTAATGTCAACGGGACATGGCTCTCCATAGAACAGTGTTGGGAAGTTCGTTTTCTCAGCAAATTTTTCTTTGAATATTCCAAGTGGACTTTTCCCTTCAGCAGGTGAAATTTCGGCAATCTTGTCTTGCAAGTCATGAATGCGTTGTGAGTCAATGAATCCATGTATCAGTGTTGCAGCAGGTATTTCATTTTCTGATTCATCGCTTGTATCAAATTCACTAGCAGTTTCGAAAGTCTGTGCAGAGTTGTCATCCCCTTCTCGAAGAACAATGTTCCAGTTCTCATTTATACAAATGTTATGTGCTTTGTACAGGGCCCTGGAACATAATTATTTTAATGCTTTAGTGACAACATGCACACACACTTTACCTATCTGGTATGAATTCTTGTATTGCAAACTTCTTTTGAGAGCTACAACAATTGTCATTGTATCGCTAATGAATTGTGGCAAGGCTTTTTGTACAACATCTGGTTGGACAAGAACAATAATAATTGATCGTGTTAAACCCATTTGGGTTCATTTATATCCCTAGGGTTTGATTTGTGAAAATGAAATTCACAGAGACACAAGTCTTTCTTCAAGTTCTGTAAGTGTACTTACATCTGGTAGTGGTGTATTACAACTTATTTGGTCAAGCGTTGCAAAGTGTGGCTATTTTCCATTTTTAAGTGATCATTTGCCTGGAAGACAAATATTGCCACTGGAAAATGTTCTATCATTTAGTGTCAAGCCGAGTTATTCTACTTCCAAATCAGGCATGAAAGACTTAGTTTTTTTTTGCGAAATTCAATTGATCGCAAATTGCACATGCAATGGAAGGAGTGTCTTTAAATTGTTTCATATAGATCTATTTTTCATCTTTCTTCCCTAGACAAGTATGTGTAGAAAGTGTTTGTTGGTTTTCATTGCTAGCAGTATATGGTGTTGGCTCTAGGCCACGAAATGTGATTTTTTCCTCTCAGTCAGTACCATGACCATTGTGGGATATGTAGTTGTACTTGTTTCTCTCACGTATCTATTTTATCAACATGTGGTAGGTTAACTTATGGTTGCCACTGGAAACTAGTTTCACTTGTTGACAAGCCATGCTGGAGACCTGTGGAATTGACATTTCTTATGGGCATTGCATCCTCACCATCTCTATGGTGAAAACTGTGATGTTATTTTTCAATCGACATGTGATGCTTGTGTTCAACAGAGAGTGCGAGAATGTGATTGTGTTGTGCACAAACAATTTTTTTTAGGTTGTGATATCTGAGTTTCTTTCTAGAAGGAAGCATACCAATGTATTATTTTCTCTCACGTATGACGTTTTTCAAATTGTGATAAGTTAGTCTACATTTTTTGTTTAAGGTCTGTATAACCTCATGACAACTAGGATGAGTTTCATTATGATTAAATAGCATGCGACGCTAATGCAAATTCAATGCAGTTTGGGTGGCATGGACACTAGATCCTGAACTGGTAGTATTTCTTATACTACCAATGCATTTTTTTTTCTCACGTATGACCTTTTTCAAGTTGTGATAAGTTAGTCTACATTTTTTGTTTAAGCTCTGTATGGCCTCATCACAACTGGGATGAGTTTCATTCTCATTAAATAGCATGTGATGCTTATGTAGATTAGATGTGGCTTGGGTGGCATGGACAATGGACCCTGAACTGGTAGTATTTCTCATCAAAGGTTGATAATGGATATGTGGCGTATCTTTTTTCAACGAATGATGTCAATTGTTCGATCGTAGTTTGAATCAATAAAGTAAGAATGGACAGTACCATCCAACAGGGCCAACCAGACCTGGATATTTACTATGAATATGATAAATAGCCATTGCAAATAGAATCTGCCACCCTTTACATTTCCTTTCTCATATGGCATTGCCATGTTTACAAGGTATTGTTGCCAACTTCCAATTATCGTCATACTTTCTAGGAGATATGGTAAAAGGTGTTGATGCAAGCAACTAAAATCCTGTTGGTTGTCACCTATAATTGCATTACAAAAGGATTGTACAGTGTAAATCCATAGTGATTTCACATCAAACTCAGTTGCTACCAAATAGAAAATTGCATTGAACAGACTATCGCCACAACTAGATGCAATAGTTGTCACTATGTGCAAGCCATGTGAGTGTATATGATGCATAATTCGTTTCCAATGCGATTGAAGGCCTTTGCAAATGAGAGATAGGTAAATATGAGGTCCTCCAAGATTTCATATGGATATTTTTCTATAGAGTAGTGGTTCATAATGACCACTGACATGATTGGCATCATGGAACAAGATGTAATATGGATCCCTAGATGCAGTTTTGTTGAATAGTAGATATCTTGTTTTTCTTGTCAATGACCATATTCCAATTGATATATCCAACCACTTGGATAGCCACCATATACAAAATGTATCTCCCCAAAGTCCCCTCTCATGTGCAGGGAAAGTTGCAGATGTAGATAACCACATCTTTGAAAAATACGTAGTGACATCATGTATTCCATGCAATTGGCAAAGAAAATCATATGCCAATTCGTATTGATACGACTCCAATGCCTCAACGTCGCCATTTTATAAACATCCCAAGAAATAATCTATCAATCCATTGTGCAGGTCAGTTGAGGAATAACGAAAATACAATAGAACTTGAAATGCATCGAAGAGGCAATCTCCCATAGTATACGAGAATGCATCCAGTCTAAAAATCCCATTACTATGCAATACCTAGTCAATGTTTTCATGTACACCGGAGTCTGTATCTATTTCATAGCACTCAACATCTATTACTTGCTTCACCTCTTAAGTTGTGATTTTCAAGATGTTTCTTAGCTATATTCAAATAATATGCAAATAGAGAAAAAAAGAAAAATGAAAACTATAAGTGCGGAACTTCACACCAATTCCGCTATGTATCCTTCAACCTTCTTCCTGTCAAATTCAATCCCCCCTAGTCGCTACATCATATGAAAAACAAACAAATGTATAGTGAACAGTGAACCAAATAGAAGAGACAACACAACTGAAATAACACTATAAATTTGCTCAGCACAAAGACCGAGTATTCAAGGCATATCACTTTTGAACCTATTCCATGTGTGCATCCTATAAGTGTTTCAGTGGCGGAAGATGATTTGCAAGACATAAAGGACAACATAAACCAATAGGTAAACGAGGTTTTTGATTTAGAGAATAAAAGCATGCCATGTCACAAGGTCCTGGCATATGCTTGCTCTACAATGACAACTCTGAATTCGTTTTGTAAACCCCTTTGCATTGCTATTTTCTAAAGAGATATAGTACGATATCCAGGATGTGGAAGTGGGCATATGTGATTGGAATGGAACACCCAGGAAAAAATGCAGCAAACGTATGGTTTCCAGGAACATAAAATATGAGGAGAACATTTGATTTCCTTTTTTATATGTCACTATGGTTGCAACATATGTGGGTTCTTTGTCCAGCATCGACATTCAAAGGGGAACAAGACGTTTTGGAAGGGAATGGACTGGGGAAAATGCACCAAACGTATGGTTTTAAAGACCGAAAAAAATGAGGAGAAAAATTCGATTTTCTTTTTTATATGTCACTATGGTTGCGACAGAGGTGGGTTATGTGTCGAACATTGACTTTCAATAACAAGGACAAGACAACAACACACTATTGTTTCTCTTCTCGTAGCAGTCATACAAAAAGATGTTCTGCAAGAGGATTTTTACCCAGGCATTCCTAGTATTGAAAATTCTTGCTTGCAAGCTGCGAATAGTAAACAAAAAATAAGGAATAGCAACAAAACCGTGGCACTGAAACTTACCCATGAACGAGGAATGACATAGTGTAACTCCAAACCGCGCAAACTATAACAACAAGTCCAACTGCGGATGCATGACCCTAACCTTGCAAAGTTGAAGCAAACAAGAGCAAGCAACAAACAACAAACCAGTTAACAAGCACTAAGAGGTCGAACTTCAGCTATGGGACCTCAACTTTGCAAAGTTGAATCAAACAACAATAAACAACATCGAACGAACCAACGAGCAAGCATCAACCAGTGAACTAGTAATGTTGGTGAAGAACAATATTTCCCAAATTCACTGCAGACAAGACTGTATCCAAATATCGGAGGAACTTGTAGTGTAACATGCTTGTTGAGTAAACATTTAAGGCTGTGAGGCATGTTAGGTAAAAACTTAAGCTATCAAAATCGTCGAAGGGCGTCATGTTGTGCAAACATTTAAGAAATAATGCAGTGTGGAATGTCTGTTTACATACATAATAATGAAAATGCCTCTCTAAATACGTAATAGTAAAGAAATAATAATAATAATAATAATAATAATAACAATAGTTCGAACAATGGAGACTATGCAAAAAAAAATTACTCAAAAGACAAAGTAATATGAAGTCAACTAATAAAAAACTGACTATCCATGCTCAAAACTTTGGATATCTAATACAAATTCAAAAAGACCGTAGATGATAAAAACTTTGGATATGCCAACATATAAAACATTGGGAATAGTGAAGCTGGGAATAAGACCTCAAATCTACTATCCAATGAGATCATGACATATAGGGTTTTTTTTATTATATAAAATATAATGTTTTTAGTTCTCTAGTTCGAACAATAGAGATTATGCAAAAAATTGTAGTCAAACTACAAACTAATAGGAAGTCAATGAATTATGAATCACTATAATCCCTCTATGTTAAACTAATAACCTAGAAGAAGAAGTCAAACTATGAACCCTAAATTATGGATATAAACGATTATAAGCCCTATGTTGCAACACAAAGATATAAAAAGATTTAGTGAGAGGCTTGTTAGTTTTATAGACGATAAGAGTTAGAGGTTCGGAGTTGTAAACTTTGTGAAGTGGCTTTTCATTGTGTTATATGTATGTTATATTTGTATTAGTCAATAAAGTGTTTTATATTTTTTTTAATAAAAGGTGTATATATTTTATTTTCTAAATTTAAATTTATATTTATGATTTGTAAAGAATAAATATATTTTTAATAATTAAATTCAAAAAATTCAATATAAACTTTTATAAATAAATAAATCTAAATTAACATTAAATCTTTAATAATAAGTTAAAAGTCAATTTTATCCCATGTAAAAAGAATACAAATTTCCCAACCAATCTCTAAATTATTCAATACATACGCCAAGGAAGGCAAGTTTGGATTATATTATACAACTACGCTCTTGGAAATCCATAGTCGAAGTAAATGACGAATACATGATGCTTGTCTCTGTACACACAAATTTACTTAATTTAGACGTCTCATGAATTTGTTTTTTTACTTTAAAATAATGGAAAGGAAGTAGACTAACACAGTCACATAATTGTGATTGATCAATTTCGAAAGGTTGATAAGATGAAAAGAATCCTTAAAAAAATATATTAAATTTTATTATTGATTAACAAATAAATGATTGGGCTTCATTTATGTGGTGTTAATATTTTAATTTTGTTAATCTTTTAGGTGGCAATAAGTGAACTATCAAAGTAATTTTTAAATATGATTAGGTAAATGTAAAAAAGTACACATAAACTGATGTCTTTATAATAGCTAGGAAGTTAATGATTGAAATCACAGCCATTTATTTTGTGTGACTACTAAGAATATTCCAGCCATATTTAATCCTGTCCATAAAAAACTTATTAAGCACTAAACCCTTATAATAATTTCTTTCTTAAGATTAAGATGATATTGTAAAATCAGATTACGTTAAATCCATTTTTATATTAAAATCATAATTTTTGAGAAATCCCATAAATATTTGGAATAGACTGCGAGCTGCGATACAGATCAATCAACTCGCTTATTGCGGACTATGGAAATATATTACTTGTTCTTGTTATTCTTGAGAGAGTGATCAGGACCCGGGAAGTTGTTGTTGGCTCTGGGCGACGGCGGCCCCTGCTCCGGCCGCCTCCGGAGCGTTGCGGCTGCCTTCTGGCCATCTCCGCTCATTTCCCTTCCCCTCCGCTGATATGTGCTTCTTATCGTGATCTTCCGTCCATCAAAATCCATTAATGCCTGGCCTGCATCGGCATTCGATTCGTAAAAATAAGCAAAGATATTTATGCAAACAATGAAACGAAGAGGAAAATCGGAGCATTAAACCTCACCCGAGTAAGAAGACAGCATTATAATGGTGGCGATTAGTATCAGAACAACTACTGCCCGTGTCGTTGCCATGACAGTGCCTCCCGCCGTTGCKGCGTTCTTTCGCCTCTGTGTACCTATTACTATATGRCACTGCCTCCTGCTGTTGCTGCGTTCTTTCGCCTGTGTGTACCKRCYACTATTTCTTGTGGGTCTCAGAAGCGATGATTTCTTGCCTGTGATTCGCCCCTATTAATAGGAAGCGAGCCGTTACCTACCCACGGCTCCATAATTTTGACCAATTGTTTTTTTGGGTGGCACTGTCTATCCATTCGGCTTACCAAACCATTCCACTAAGTGCGACACAAGTGATATACAGTTGACATTAGCAGCCCTGTGTCCACAAATAAAAGCTAATCTCAACAATCACTCCACACCACACCTTTGACGAATTTTTATTTTTTTCCATATTTGACTGTGATAAAGCCCACTTTTGACCAATTTTTTAATATTTGACTATGATCAAACCCAAAAATTGGGTGGCATTGTCCATTCATTTGGCTGACCACACCATTCCACTAAGTGCGATGCAAGTGATATATATCTGAAATTACAAACCAAAGCGAATCTAAACAATCACTCCCACCCTCACCATGTGGTGGAGCCGAGGATGGGACTCCATACATTCGTCCAATGACACTTTTGGTATATATATATATATATATATATATATATATATATAACATCTTTGTTAGTATCACGGAACGTATCAAAGTTCTGATATGTATTGAACTTTTTAAAGTGAAAAAACTCAGTTTCATTAGATTGGTTAAAGTTTAATTATTTTTTATTTTTTAAATATGTGATTTGGTTTTTTGTTTTTTAATATTAATATTAATATTAAATTTCAAAATTAAAAGAAATAAAAAAAAAATGAAAATAAATGATAAATTTGTATTTATTGAATTAAAGATTTTTTTATAATTTTATAATAAAGTTATTTTGAAAAAATGTTTTTAGGTTTTTATTTTCTTAATGTTGAAGTTTTCAAAAAGACTTCCAAATTTTCAAAAAAGTACAGATATAACTATGCTTTATTCGAATTAATTATGTAATTAAAATAAGTAAAATTAATTATCTAATTGAAAAAATAATATATTAAATAAAAACAATTGAAAGCTTACAAGCTATTTGAAGGTTGAAAATTACAATTGCCTATCCATGCATGCTCTTGAAAAGTTGGAAAAACACCCTCAAAGAAAATGCACTACTAATAAATCATCTTTATTGAGGGGCGTGCCCTCACGTTTTACATCATAGTGGACACTGGATATGGCATTGCCCTTCTCAATGCCACATAAAAGTAGTAAAGCATCTTTATTGAGGAGTATGCCCTCACGTTTTACATCATAGTGGATATGGCATTGCCCTTCCCGATGCCACATAAAAGACTTTAAACATAATCTTGCCCTTCCCGATGCCACATAAAAGACTTTAAACATAATCATGGATGAGTAGTATATGCAATCCATGTCCTTCATCCATATCTTTACATAATCATTGATGAGTAGTCTATGCAAGCCATGTCCTTCATCCATACATTTGTAGCATGCAGGACCATTTTTAGTTTTATTGCTTTAATTTTTGTTGAAAAGTTAATTATATATCAACATTGTATTCATGTATAATTATAACATTGAATTGAGATATGAATTTAAAATTTTTAATGGTTAATTATAAGTTTTTTATTTTGTATTTTTTATTTTCAAAAATGATTTTATTTTCTATTATATTTTAGTTGAAATTAATCATTAATTTGTCAAATAAATATTAATATATATATATATATATATATATATATATTTTCATTAATTATAAGTTTTTAATTTCATATTATTCATTTTCAAAAATGATTTTATTTTTTATTATATTTTATTTTAAAATTAATCATTAATTTGTCTATATATATATATATATATATATATATAAACAAGAAAAAAAAATAATTTATTTTTCTTAAATAATCACTTTAAATTTTATTAATCCAAAAACACATGGTTGAAACAACTTAAAAAAAGATTCCTCTTTTATTTCTATTAAGATATATTAACAAAACTAGGAGAGGAGTGTTGTATGGCCCCAATAACAAAGGCAAACACTTATGTAGTCTTCCAGGGGTTCACTTAGTCAAACAAAGACATATTACTCCCAAGGATGTTGGCTTAAAGATTGTCATTGAGGGATGTCTTTGTCCAATCTTTGAATTCAATTCTTCCATATTTTTTCAGAAAATGATAAATGATATATAAGTTGATGAAATGGCCAATAAGGCCATTAGCCTAATCCATGGTTCCTTGGGTTTATGGGGAAGTGAATTTTGTTAACCCTCTTTAATGAATAGGGCTTGGAATTTGGGTGGGGGTCGTTTGGGTTTTCTAGAGTTTTTTGGCGTCTATATACCGCCGCGTAGTGGGTTCATGCGGGATAAAATACAGTGTTTTATCTCGAATCCAAGGGTATGACATGCATTTAGTATTGGAAGTGGAAACAATAATTTGGTTCGTGGGTCCATGAGGAGTTCACGTGCAATGGTATGAGATCAATACATTCTTGTTCCTGGAATGATGGTATGAGATCAATACATTTGTGTTCTTGGAATGATGGAAAAGATACAGGACAAGAAAGTTTCCATTATGGATGTGAATGGCAATGTGATGGAAGTACATGTTAGGATGTCGAATTTGGGAAATGTCGTAAGTAAGCTTGTGGGAGATTATTCGATCTCAGATGCTCAGGTATGAAGTGCATGCATGGTTTTAATTTTTCCTAATGGTTCTATTATTAAATCCGATGAGGGAATTATGGATGTTGTGTTGTTTCTTGGAGTCATGTTGGATAATTATTAAATTCGATGAGGGAATTATGGATGTTGTGTTGTTTCTTGGAGTCATGTTGGATAAGTTCGACTGTGGTCTGGTTTGCAATTTATCTGGTATATTGGGGAGTTGCTTGTTTGGGGAAAAGTGTGTTTGTTCAATCGTGGTTATTTTACCTTCATTCCATTCTTTCTCTCGAAATCAAGAGTTAGACTCTAGAGGTAATTGACTAGCCATGGCAAACATAGACAATGATGTGAATCAACAGGTGGATATGGAGGACAGTGAATTCATCGAGCGTCAGTGATTGGTAATTATGTTGGCTCAACAGGAAGAGGATCATGGGAATTCTCCCTCGGGAGGGGATAATGGTGGTTCTACTGCATTGGAGGCTTCTCAACTCTCGGGTCTTAACCCTTCAGCGAAGTCGTTTGAAGCTGATGACCAGATAAACAAAGAGATATGTCAAGCTCTACACTCTAATACTTAATTATGTTTTTCTTTGTAGTTTGTATTAGTGGTATATATTACTGAATTTACTTTGTTCATATGCAACAATCTTAGAATGTGGAAAAATCCTAAAGGTAGAATAGGAATATGGTTGGTTAAAGTTTTGAATGAACCAGATTCTCATTTTTTTTACTAAACAATTCTACCAAGCCCTTTTTAATGAATATAAATTCTTCATTTTATATGAAAAAAAAAAGAAATTAACAAATAACATTCACTTTTATTTTTTTATTTTTATTACATTCTTAATTTAATATCATTTAAATTATTTATTGAGTTTTAACTTTTGAATATATTCTCTTTTAACTTTAAAATTTAAATAAAAATTAAAAAATTACTTTTATAACTCTTTTATGCTATTACATAACACCTACTAAATTATGATAATAATATTTATTAAATATTAATAGCAATATTTAAAATACTATATTATATTTCTCCAAAATTCTAACTTAATATACAATATCCCTTTATGCGCTTCATCTTGGAATTATATATTTCATTTTATTCCTTTATTTTTTAATTAACTTTTATTCTCAATTTGATAACATAAATTATTTAATAACTTTTTTATTTTCTAACAACTTTGATTTACTTTTTCCCTTTATACATGGCATCCTCAATGGATTTAGATTCTTTTTTCAAATATAACATGAATTATTTAATAATTTTTTTAATTTCCTCCAAAATTTTGATTTACCTTTTCACTTTATCGATATCTATATTGAGAAGTCTTTCGTTAGATTTTTTTTTTTCAAAAGAAAATTAGCTCATTATATTAGTGAAAATATATTTTTTACATCTCCATGACCTCATAAGAGTCCATAGCAATACTACTCCATCAACCATACTCAAAATAAGCATGCTACATACACAACTCAACACGTAGGCTGTAACAAGTGAAACAGATAACACGGCATAAAATCCCACCAGAAATAAAAAAAAAAAGTTAAACCAATAACCACACATCCTCAAAGGACCTCGAAATGTTTGACCGACGCCGCTCGCCCCAAACAGAACCTCAAGATGTAAACCAAATCAATCCACGCCCCCCAAATGGACGTCAAATCTCGGGTACAAACCCTTTTCAAAAGGAGAGAGAGAACAAGAGAGTCCAACATACCAAAGAGAAAACAAGAAACCAGCAACAACAAATACCCCGCAACCACCACCACCGCAAGACTCCGACGCTATCCTCCTCCCGAATTGAGCCCTCGAAAACAAGAGGGAAGTACAGAGAAAGAAGCCTCACCAGTTTGGACAGGTTGGCACAGGAATATGTTTCGGTGCGGCTCCGTGCAATCTCCTCGGCACCAAACAACAGCCGTAAAATACCGGCGCCACCGGCAGTAGGCCCCTCGTGCCCATACAAAGACGCCCACCCAGAAGCCATCACAGTCGTTGACCCAGTCCTCCATCGTCGTCGTCCAAGCTCCCCTGTAGTCCCATCCCAACCCACATAAAGTTCTCTCCGCCAACCTCCAGCCAACAACCAAATACCGGTCGCTACCCACAGAAAGAATCACGCGCACCCATACAATGGCGCATCACCCAGATTCCTGCAAAGTCTCCACTTGTATCCACCATCGACGCCAACCGAATATCTCTGAGAGCCCTATCCCGCCCGCCCTGGAAGGTTCTTATGCATGCCCACGCCCTTCTCCAAGAAGAAACCAAGATGCAGCTAGCAAGACCTAGCCGCAGAGCTCGCCATGACGAAACCCTAAACTCGACTCTCACACCCGCTAGTGATGTGAACCCCTTGATTGTGTCATTTGTTAGCTTTTAACTTGATAACTTACTTGGCATTACTTTTTCCATAGACTTAGGATTAAGTATTGTATAAATTTATGAATATTATTTTTTCCATAGATTTTGGATTAAGTAGATTTTGGATTAAGTATTGTATAATTTTATGAATGTTTTAATTTTTATTAGTATAGCAATGATTTTGTTATTGATTTGACATTAATTTTATTGACTAAGTAGTTTGACTATAAATTTAAATGAATTTTCCAAAGTATAACATTGTTATATTGATTTTTATTTATTTTTTAATCAAACAATTTTTTAAAATTATGATTGGTCAAGATCTTTAACCCCTTATTGTAGAGGTGTCGGCAATCATTTAATTCTGTCTCTATGCTCCACTTTGTCGAATTGACACAATGAACGAAGGATAGAGTAGGGGCTCAATTTTCCACACATCCATTAAAAGACTTGTTGGTACTGCCAGTCATGGTAGATGGAAATTAATGGCGCCAAGCCTCATCACATCCCTAACTCATAGTTAACATAACATTTCATTAATTATAACCCAGAGTTAAGGATTGATAATCTAAAAGTTAGCGTTAACATCATTAATTTTTTATTGAAGTGGTGTACTAGTAGACCCATGGCAATTACGTGGATGCAATTCTAACCATAGCAACCACACGGGTTATGAACCCATGATCGAAGTGTTATTGGTAAAATCGAGAAATATGAATATATTATATTACATGTTTTGGTTCGTGGATTCGATCCTTAAGACTAAATAACAGAGTTAATGAGTTGAATTATAAGTATTAGTTTGTGAAATCGATCCACTAATGATATGACAACGTAGCAAATAAGCTACGTATAGTTTGTGGATTTGATACAAGAATGTTTTGTTAATGCTTGGATAGCATAATTTATAATGTGACTGATGCTTGGATAGCATAGTTGATAAGTTGAGTAAAGTGTTGATAGCATATTTAACTAAATTAATGAACATAGAGTATATATGGGTTACCCATGTAAAATCTTGATAATATATGAAAAAAATGAGGATATAAGTAAAAATATTTATTTGACACTAGTATAAGAAACATTGGTATGTATGAAATGCTTATCAAGATCTAAGTGCAATATCTAGCATTGAGTCTTTGAGTGAAGTGTTGATAATTGTGAAGTCATATAGTTTTAAAATACAGAGATTAATATTTACTGAGAACTATCTTCCAAGTAAGTCTTGACAGATCGGTGCGATCATTCCAACGATAAAGCACCAGATCCCATCAGAACTCTGTAGTTAAGCACGCTTGGGCTAGAATAGTACTGGGATGGGTGACCTCCTAGGAAGTCCTAGTGTTACATCCTATAAGGTCCTGGAGTATGACTACAAAAACTGCTTCCGATTAGCTAAGAGCTTGACTGACAAAGTGCTCAGTAAGTAGTACTTATTCCAAACTACTCCCAGTTACGAACCACCAACGGAACTTTACAGGTGGCTAGGTTATAGGTTCTTATATGTATATTGATATTCTTCTAGACAAGAGAGAACACAATTGTGTATACGAAATGTGGTTTAGAAGTATATATGATATGTGTATATAAGAAGATTTACCTAATCTGAAAAACTAAAAAAAAAAAAAGAGTTTTTACATATCCAATCTTGGAATAATATTATGTGCTTGGCAAGGACTACACTGCCATACAACTCTTGTTTTAATAAGAATTAAAATATTCATTTTTGACATTTTTTTTCCCAAGATTAAGTATTTTTTAAGAGTAGAAAAACTTATCATAATTTAGAATGTCAAATCAATAATGAAGAAAGACAACAAAAACAGTTTCATACTCAGAATTAGAATAATATAATTTTATATATATTTTAATTCTTATTTTAAGAGTTTTAAAATAAATAAAAAGATGGATTAATTGATTTCATCATCAAGGTGATGTTTCCTAGTTTGGTTCCCTTACTTTTCGGTTAATATCTTCGAACTATCGTGACCTGCTATCTCTTGAATTATGGGATATACATTTTATCTCTTGAACCTTCACGCAGCACCTATGGTTTTCCCTAATGTAAGTGGTTTTTAAATTCAAACAACATGATATACCATACTAGAAATGTTACCTTCTGTACTAGTCACAACGTATGGCAATAAGTGGATTTTTTTTTTTTATCTTTTTAGTATTATCCCCTTCCGATTTTTTATCTTTTTAATATTATCCTATTCTAAAATTTGCACATTGGTGATGGTGAATTCGTGTACACAACTTCTATTACCATTCTTTTTACTATATCCTATACTTTGAACTGATTTTCTTTCAGGGTTTTTTTATTATTTTTCCACTCAAATATTATTTTTTTTTTTTTTCTTCTTCTTTGTCTCTTCAAATTGAAAAGCAAACTGTTATCTTGAAGTGGAATTTTGAACTTTGAATTTTTTAATGAAATGAAATTTGTTCAATGTTCAAATGCCATATTTTTTTATCAAAAGTTTAGAGATTAATTTTTTTTGATAAATAAGTAAATATGTAGTTAAAAATAGGATTAGATAGAATTAATCTCTAAATGTGATCAGAAACTAAAATCAAAATACAACTCTAATACCAATTAAACAAACACCATTCATTTACCAAAAAATTCAACATAAAAAAACCAATGAAATTCATGTAAAGTAAAATCATATATTATATATATAATAATAATAATAATTAACGATATTGAAAAACACCTAAATCTTAGTTCCATATTAACCAAATTAACAAATTTAAAAGAAAACCATGCATACATGTTCCTTATATACATAACAAGGGACTTCAAAAGGAGATAAACTCGAAAGCGTGATGTCAAATAAAGTAACAAATTCTAAGGGTAATTTGAGCCTCCAACACCCCTAAAATTAAGGAGTCATTAGGAAAATCAGTCATAATGTATATTATTTTTCTTAGTGTGGCATTAATCCAATGAGCTTAGAAAATTACTTGTAATGCATATTCTTTTATTTTTTTTCTTAGTGAGAAATTAATCCAATGAGCTTAAGTTTATGGTTTTATATTAATATGTCATGTTTATAATGTTGTCATCTACAGAGGATCATACAAAAGAAGAAAAAGTTTTGGCAAGGTTATCAAGGATAAGAAATGTTTTTAATAGAGAATTAATGATAGTAAAGATTTTAAGCTTACTTGAAATCTCTCCTCAAAAGTGGAACAATGACTTCAATGACTTTTTTCATAGTCAATATCATAATCATTATATAGCACAAGTAAGATCTTGATTTACCTAAATGGTTTTCAACAATTTAGTGTGGATCAAGGTGGTTGGTTTTTATTCAAGGACTTATTGTTATAGGGAAAATCCTATATGACTATGGGTTAAAGCCACAACAGAGTGTTGACCGTTTAAAGAACAAACCAAATCCTAGAAATATAATCAAAGATTTGTAACTAACTCGGTCAATTAATTAACTACTAGTAGCAAGGGAAAAGAGACATATTGGGTGTCCTATGTCTGATGAAGATTCCACGGTTGAAAACATTCCATGCTTCTTCCAAACCATTACTTTGATAACCTACAAAACACTCAAGTAGAAAACTACAAAGGAGAACAATTATACATTAACTAACTTTTATGAAAATGACGAAAAACAAAGAAATTGCAACAATTAGTGTTCTAAGAGATAATATATTCAAACATAATCATCAAATATTAAAGCACAAATATTTTAAGGGAAATAAGTCTCTTTATTATGAGACGACATAATATAGGTAGTTATCACATGCACCTGTTGCGACACTACTATGAGGACGAACTCCAGGTCCCTTCACCGAGGCCACTGATTATAGGTAGCACCTCTGACTCCAATGCTTATTCAAAACCAAAGAAGAAAAAGATAAACTGCTTGGCTAGATATATGAAACATGGAAAATGATGGAAACATGGGGTTTCCAGGTTTGAGGATATGAATCAACAATAAGGAAATAAGGGCTTGCACACAAGGTGGGAAATTGTCATCATAATTTTTCTTCAAGTACGATTCTCCCTCTCCTCATGCCTTAGGCTCAATTTATACCATCTCCAAGTGGTTGGAGTGGTTACAATTAGTTATACACGAGCAATAGGGGGTCAAGAACCGGGTGAACCCATGAACCCCACCTAAAATATGCAAAATTATATATATATTTTAGAAAAATTAAGGTGTAGACGCTTTTCAATGGAGAAAGACGCATATGCCCGACTTGCAAAACTGCTAAGGTGCATACGTGTAAAAAAAAATAATTTTTTGAAGAATTCAGAGGAGAGAAAGGGGAATTAGTGTTTGCAAGTAGGAAAGGAAAAGGCCAAACATGTCATCAATGCATATGTGGTGGAAATTGATGCTATAATAGATGCCCCCTAATGTGTGAGGTCAAAAGAGCAACTGATAGCTAAAATACATTACAAACTCGAGAGGTAAGGATGTAGTGGGCCTAGGTGAAAGTCGCCAAAATCTGGTCCAAGAATAAAACCTACAACAAAAAACAAGTAAGAGTAATCTCTTCCTTAGGTAGGCATACCCATGCTCAGGAGTGAAAAAAGCATGGCCTCTAAATTAAGTACATTGTGGA
>JASDQU011310650.1:20942-36228 GCA_032191745.1 Picea mariana | reverse complement strand
AACACATAATCCCACCAACTTATATAAACTTGGTTCACTAGCCTATAAAACATAATTACAATTCATAATGCAAGCTTTATACTTCATAGACATGATTTACAACAGGGCTCGGCCTTGGGGACATTACATAGCCACTTGTCTACAACGTCTGCATCTATCTGACCTTCAAATATAGGAATATCGAAGTTTATGTGTACCTTGAAGGGGGCAACACCTCCACTCGAAGAATATGCGTTGGTTGTTGGTAGCTGCCGAAGGATTTGCATGAAACTATCAATCATCTCATTCCTTTGTTGCATGAGGGATTCCTCAATCAAAATCTTTAAGGGATCTCCTATCCCGTGATCTTTCTTTTCTCCTTCCATGAGAGGTCACTTCAGTGTGCGAGAGCGTTTGTCCTCAAGAGAAACAATCTCGAGACCCAACTCTTTGTACTCCAACCTTGTTGGGGACATGCATTAAGACGACAAGGAGCAGACCTCTCTAATACCACTGATCCAAATTTTATGATTAGAATGAAATGAATATAGATTATTAACAGGTTCTTAACACAAAATAAGAGAGATACAGTAAAACTGGTTTTCTATTCAATAAGGAAATAAGATGAAACTATAAAATGCAATGAAAACAAGCTTGCAGGAATGGTGGCGGCTTATCTCTGAGAAGAGATGTGATGAATGTTACACATTAAAATTACTCACTTCAATGATGACCTATTTCCTTCATTACAGGTGTCACAAGTGTCGCAAATATCATACTATCATCTTGCCGATGTCGTATCTCGAATGACATCACAGGAACACTTGAGACATCCTCAAAGACTGGTTAAAAGAGGGATATGTTATTTGACGGAGATTATAAATATTTTTCCTTGAGAAAGACCACTTGAAAACCATTTTTGAAGGGTAACTCTCCCCTACCCATTAGCAGGGAGTGCTAGCGCTCCTTTCCTTCCTCTGGGGGAGCGTTGCAATGCTTTGTGCACCATTTTGGGGGAGCGTTGTGTTGTTGAGGAAATTAGTGGAAGATCCCACTTATCTCTAAAGTCAGTTTGATTTGAATATGAGGTTAAGGCTGGATCTTAGGGAGAATCCACAACTGATGGAGAAATATCCTCAACCTATCCCAAGAATCTCTAAGGTGGTTAGGCCTCTCAAAGCCTATATAAGGGGGCCTCCTCATGGTGAAAGGGGGAGACATTGAAGGCATCAAACTTATGATCTCATAAGGGAGAATAATCAGTGAAATTATAGTAATTCTGATTGTGGAACTTTTGAGAAAGGGTTTGGACAAAGAGAGCTTGGTGAGGCTGTTGCATCTGCATCTACAGTTGCAGGCACTTTTCTTTGTTTTCATTATTATATATATATATGTGCTTGGCCTTTTCCTTCAAGTTTGTGTATGTTTCATGAACTTGTTTATTTTAATAGATCTTTTTTGAATCTAATCAAGGTAGAATAGGAAGTATGTTTTGTCATTGCTTCTCATTGGATTGAAGGACCTTCTGAAGAGCTTGGAGATCAAGATCAACCTCGATTGAGCAAGGAAAAACGTCATTAAAGGTATTTATACTCCTTTCTTCTTCTTCCTTGACTAGTTTATCTTCATTAGAAGGAATGCTAGTGTTCAACATTAGCACCTTTCTGTCTTGGTTATAGGGGTCTAGATCCAAGAGTAAGTTCACCTGTCCGCAGGGGGGATTTTCCTGTAACATAAATTGGCGACTCCAATGGAGACCGAAGCTTTATGTTTTGGTTTCCTTCCTTGGTCCTATTTTTTTCCTTTGATCACTTTTAGATATTATTCACTGTATGTTTGTGGTTCTTCGATGTGTTATTGGCTTTTGGATTCATCCCATACACACTGAATTTAAAAGTTTTCTTGAGTTTTTTTATTTCTGGGAAAATTCATCTTTTTCTCAGAGGCTAGCTCTCCCCTGAATTTGCATCCAGAGCACTAGCAATCCCTTGCAGGCTCCCACAGAGTGCTACAATGCTCTGGTGCCCTTGACACCAGAGCGCTGGTCTTTTTCTGTTGAAAAATTCTTTGGGAATCCATCTCTGAGTGTGGTTTTTGCTAATTTATCTGCTCAAGATTGTTACTGTCTCTGTGTGTCTTTGGTTTAGCCTCCAACCTTTTGATTTCTAAGAATTTATGATGTTTTGTTTGGATTTTTGACACCTCTCTTCCTTTATTTGAGTAACTCTTCTTATTTGAGATTTGGATTCGATCTACTGCTTTCTCATTTATCTGATTGTATGAAAGTTGTTGTAAGGAAATTCAGAGATCTATGCACTGTTCCATTTGATCTTTGAGGTCATTTCTCCCAAGGAATTCCTCCTTTTTGAGTTTTAGGTTTTCTTTTTGCAATTTTGGTTTCATTTTTTGCTTCTTACTTGATCATAGTGAGAGTGTGTTTTTGTTGATGTGAAGTTTTCTTCTAATTGCTTAAACTTCACAGATATTGAAATCTGATTGACATAGGAATATTTACATTAAGATGATTATCATTCACATTTAAACAAAAGGATATATTTTCACGATTGGTTTTTGGATATTAGAACCATTTTTTGAATATTTTATCATTACATTAGATTCTTGATTGAGAACGATTGCATGAGGTTACTGCATCTTAGTGTTTGACAGTGAAAGGAAAATTCCTTCTCCTTCCCTTAAATAGACATGCATTGAAAGAAAAGACTGCTTCTGATTTCTTATGAATTTTTTGGGAATTGAGTCATAATATCATCAGTTTCACTCTCATACACCTCTGAGTAAAGAACAACCATGGAAATCAACGCTAATTAAAATTGATCTAGAACTTTTTGTTTTTAGAATATTCCACCAACATTAGACTAGGATTAGAGCTTTGGATTAGGCTGTGAGTACAACTCTCCAAAGCATTCAAAACAAACATTAGCATCTTGCAATAGGGAGAGAAAATCCAATTTTTCGTATAAGCTTCCTAGGATCCCCCTCTCACATAGGGGTTACACACGAGGTCACGTTCAGGAGAGCTACGAAGAATATCTCTCCATGGTTCAACCATTCGTAGTTGTCAGATCATTTATTGGCGGTTATTCTTGAGGTTCAACTGTCTTCATTTGGTCTCGATGCTTTGTGAATTCCAAATCCATTCGGGGTCCTATGGAGTTCTATCGATCCACTTGTCCTCAGTTCTCTCTAAGGATTTTAGACTTGTTATCCTACCCATACATTTGGACTAGACAGTCGATTGTACCCAAGGTGACGGTGAACGGAAGTCTTCACTGTACCTAGAACAGATGATGGTCAAACTCACTCAGACTCCTTGGAGGGTAAATCCAAATTTACTGTGTGGAATATTGCACCAAGGCATAAGTCCATTAAGCAGGTCGCCATCATAATTGTTCCACTCCCTCATATCCTAGCCCCTTCTTGACTTGATCACGCGACGTTGGATTTCACCACCAACTAGTACAGTCATCGAGAGAAGGTTTTGTTTGCTTGGTTTGATTCCTAGATTTATTAGTGTATGTTGTTTGTTTTCATTAGTCGGCCATAGATTTATTTTTTCGTTCGTTAATTAGCTCGAGAAACATCATCCTTCGTCGTTCACATAGGATGCAAGGGTTTCCCCTAGAAGATCTGAAAGGTTATCTACCTTTGCTTCCCAACTCATCGCAAGGCCCTCCTGAGCCTCACAATGAACTAGCTTCTAAGGTTGGAAGTACACACTCTTTAGAAGACTTTCAAATTATTTCTGACTCTTTAGAGGCTTATAGAATTCTTGTTGGGCCCCACGCCCGTATCCTTCGCATGAATTCGGCTCGGGAAATTGTTGTTGTTGATAACACTGGTGTATTCACCGGACCTAACGTAGGATCTGGAGTAGAGGATCCACTTTTTCACAGTGAAATCCTTGGGACCTCAGCTCACACTGCTGGAACTTCCATTTCATATTCCATTCCTTTAATAGTGCAGGACCTTTACGGTAACCTAGGAATGAATCCCAATCAACCAGTCATATCACAAGTGCCTGAAATGTCTGTTAGTTATATGGTACCCTTAGACCACTTTATTGATACGACCAATAATGTCACCACCGTTGCAGACCAATTGTTGATTGGTTCTCACTCGAATCCTACTCTCTAGATGGTGCATTGTACTATCCCTACCAGTAATGTGACACCACTCCAAGCTCCAATTGGAACACCACTTAGACCCAATCCATCAATTCCCCCTCGGTACAAAGCTCTGAATCCTTCCATTGCTAACACTGTTCAGGTTACACCCAAAGTTTCTAGACTTTTTATTCCTCCTAGATATAATGTCGTTGTTGGTCATATACCTACACCTTTATTTGGAGAAGTTGGTCTTGGTGGCTCTAATCCAATTGGAGGCATCGATCATTCGTTCACTTTTGATTTCCAGATTCCTGTTGGCACTCAACCTCATGTTGGGGGGCAACCTCCATTTGGGGGTCAACCTCCAATTGGGAGACAACCTCAACTTGGGGAAAAACCTCAGTCTAGATTCCATCACCCATTGTATGGACATAATGCACCTGCAACACAAAATCCTTGGAACATTACTTTCCCTGGAAATCCACAAGTCTCTGGGGGACAACATCCTTATGGACAAAAACAACCTTATCTTTCCCATGGGACTAATGTGTATCCTTCTATGGGAAAACCAATCATCCGAATTACAATCCTCATAACCCATCGGGTTATCCTCATCTTGAAAATGCTTCTCAACCATCATCGAATCCTATTTATCCTAGTCAACAACAACCGTATATAAGAGGACCTACTGGATATAATTATCCATCTAACCCAGTTTATGGTCCTACTGGTATCCCTATTCCACACCAGTATCACCCTCCGGTTAACCGCCAATTACCTTTCCTTGCAATTATGGATCTCCCAGACTTGTCTCGGTTGACCAACGATCCTATACTGTAGTCTCCTTTTTGTCTAGTGATTCCTGCTAAATTACCTTATGATATTCAAAAGTTTGACGGTAAACCCAAAGAAGACCCAAATAACCATGTGATGACTTTCCATTTATGGTGTTCATCAAACTCCTTAATGGACGATTCTATACGTTTACGTCTTTTCCAACAAACATTTACAGTCTTAGCAGCTAAGTGGTATATTAAACTTCCACGTGGTTCTTTCCAAGATTTAAGCTCCCTTGCCATGTCCTTTCTCACGCACTTTCAACTACCCATTCATTACAAGACGGGTACCTAAATATTAACCTCCCTTCGTCATACTAACTATGTGCATATCTCTGATCATATTCATGAGTGGATATGACGATGAAGGTTGATCAAAGCAATCATTCCTAGCCAGTTATTGGAATAATGGTTTACCAAATCCCTTTCACCCTCAATTTCTCATGACATCACTATGGGCGGTGTAGTCACTAAGGAAGAAGCCATTGCACGGGATTGGTACTTAGATTTGGTTTATTCACAATCTGGTACTTTGTATGAGTTGATTCCAAATGCTACCCGTTCCACTACCAATCCATCCAAACCTTCATCCTCATCGCATGCGGATGGCGTTATCAACACCATTAAAAACCAATCTACTTCACAGTCGACTCGAATTTTAAATCGATCTACTTTGGCACCCTCTTCCAGTTCGACCACGCTCTCTTCTACCTCCCTTCCAAATCAAGTCTTTGAGGTGAATGTAGTTCAATATGCCCCTTCACAACAATCTGGAGGTAAGAAGAATACAAAGAAAAAAACCAAGAAGAATAACACTAATGAACAACCCAAAACTCAAACTCCACCACATGCTACCGAAAATAAACCATAGTATAAGACGAAATTCCCATGTCTTATTTGTGGTGACGATCACTACACTCGAGATTGTCCACATAGCGATGAAGTGGAAAAACGTTTCAAGGAAAATTCCCAACTCGCTGTGCTTACACAACCTTTTCCTCAGCAGCAATCTATGGTTTCTCAAACCCCCTCTCTAGGGGGTAGTTCCAACCACCCTCCTATTGATGAAGCCTCGACGAGTGCTCACATTTATATGTTTAGTGGAATTGATTTAACCACTCGCTCTACAACTTACGACACGCCATCTAAACCTAACAAAGAAAAGGTCTCTAACGGTTCTTCACCGGATCCATCTCCCACGATTGTTAGTTCTCCTTTTGTTAGTCCTCCCTCTAGGTAACTACAGATAGAGAAGCCTCCTTTTGACTCTATACTACACCCTCCCAAGATCACTATATGTAAATATACTTCCAATCCTAGTTCACGAGCCGCCCAAAACTACAACATTGTTGAACATTTGGCCCAAGCACCATCTGCTATGTTTGCACTAGAAGTTCTAAGCAACTGCCCAAGTCAATGTAGAACACTCTTGGCTTCCATTAGTTCTTTTGATCCTGAGTCGTCTAATAACATCACGTTTAACCTGGACAATTTTAAGTCACAAATTTCTCATCAACTCTCTTTTCAGATTGATGTTGTTGTTCATAATCAACACATTCACTGCACTATCTTGGATAAGGGATCTTATACTTGTGTCATGTCATTAGCCTGCTAGAAAGGTTTAAAATCACTTACACTTAACCAATCCCCTATGATGTTAGGACCATTCGATGGGTGAGGTTTCCATCCTCATGGACTCTTGCAGTCCTTAGCCGTTCAGTTGGGCGGAAAAACCATCTTTGTTGATGTCGAGGTAGTCGATGCTCCTCTAGATTACAACTTGCTACTCAAAAGAAGTTGGTTTTATGCTATGACTGTCGTATATTCCTCGGTGTTTCGATGTGTACAATTTCCCCATTAAGGTAAAATTGTCACTATCGACCAGTTGGATTACTATACACCCAATGCTCGCACTCCCGCTACCAACAATATTCCTTTCTCGGGAGATCACAAGATCACGTATGAAAGTGTTGGTGTAGGCTTGTTAAAAGACTCTATCCTTATGGGTACCTTCCCTGCACCACTTCCTCCTACCACACATCATATTTCCACAATCAATATGATTTTGACTATGTCTTATCAGTCTTTCAAATCATTTGATCCTTGGATTGTACCTAGTCCTTTAGATTTCGTTTCACTAGGTGACGCTATGCCATTTAGTCTAGCCGAGGCTTCGTACGTTGCTATTAAATCCACCTATGCCTCCATGGATGACCAACATCTATTAGCACCTGACACCTACTCGATGCCATCTTGGTTGAATTCCTTGTCTTTTAATTTTGACTACATTTCCCATATTTTTCCTTCCGACGAATCAATTATGGAAATGCTTAGCATTGATGAAGTAACTTGGGATGATAACCCTCATCAATCCTCTTTTCTTCCACCTCTCAAATAAATACAAGAATATATACACTCTATCTTCCCCCCCCGATGTTGTCTACTTTCCACAATCTCCTATACATATGCAGGATACCTTTTCTGAGGGGAATTTAGGAAACATTTATTCTACGGTCATTATTGATATTTTTCATAGAAAATATTAATCTTGGCACTAATTGTTCGCCCAAAGAATTAGTTTATTATACCGCTTTATTTAAATAATTACGCGATGTCTTTGCTTGGACCTACGAGGAAATGCCAGGGATCGATCCTTCGATCATTGTGCATGAAATTAAAACTTACCCAAGTTTTAAACATGTTCGACAAAAACTTCGCCTGGTTCATCCTAAGAAAACCGTGGCTATTAAGGCAGAAGTTGAGAAATTATTGAAATCTGGATTCATCTATCTTGTACCCTTAACAGAATGGGTTTCCAACATTGTTCTGGTCACTAAGAAAGAAGGGAATATTCATGTCTACGTTGATTATAGTGATCTCAATAAGGCTTGTCCAAAAGACAATTATCCTACACCCTTCATTGACTAGATCATTGATAATTGCGTTTGTAGCGTTATTTTCTCTTTCATGGATGGATTCTCAGGGTACAACCAGATTGACATTTTACTCATTGATCAACATAAGACAACCTTCATCTTCCCATGGGGAACTTTCGCCTATCAGAAATTTCCATTTGGTCTATAAAATGTTGGTGTTGCATTCCAATGGGCCATGTCATATGATTTCCATGATATCAAACATATTGCAGAACCTTACCTCGATCATTTACCTACCCATTCATCGAGTTGATCAGACCATTTTGGTCATCTACGGGCTATTTTTCTTCGATTTCAGTTCTACCGTATTCGTTTGAACCCACACAAGTGTATCTTTGTCGTTGAATCAGGCTGACTCCTCGGTTTCATTTTCTTCAAAGATGGGATTCAGGTGGATCCCTTAAAAATTAAAGCTATCCTTGCTTTACATCCACCTAACAATTTGACACAACTCCAAATCTTGCAAGGGAAACAAAAATTTATTTGTTGTTTCATTTATAACTACGTTGATATTACCAAAGGATTTATGTGATTATTGCAGAAAGACACTCCTTTCATCTGGGATGATACTCCTCAACGATCCTTTGATGCTCTAAAGCATGCATTAACCAATATGCCTTTGTCACATCCTCTGAATTATACGCAGGACTACATCCTTTACTTAGCAGCCTATACTTCCACTATTGCTATGGTGTTAGTTCAAGAGGACCCTAACAATGATAAACATGTGATATACTATCTCAGAAAAAGTCCATTTGGTCCAGAACTCTGATATTCACATGTTGAGAATTTGGCTCTCGCAGCTATCATTGTTGTCTAGAGGTTTCGCCATTACATCTTGCTACACACTACCATGGTTATCGCGGACTCTAACCATGTGTATCATATTCTGACACGTCAAGCCCTTGAGGGAAAATATTCCAAGTGGATAGTTATTCTTCAGGAATTCGATCTCTAGTTTGCCAAGTCCAAAGACAAAAAATCCTTGGTGTTTGGGGAGCTTATCTACGATCTTCCCCATGTTGATGAAGATGTTGAGCCTAGAGATTCTCTCCCCAATGAATCCTTATTCCTCATTAGAACATCCTATCCTTGGTATGAAGACATCCTTCTTTATCTCCAGAACTAATGTTTTCAGCCCGATATCTCTTGTGAAGAACATCGTCATATTCGCCACCATTCTCGACGCTACCTTATCATTGGTGACACTTTGTATCATTGTGGTATTGACACTATTCTATGACATTGTTTAACTCATGAAGAGGCTGAACGCATTCTTAATGACTGTCACCTTGGAGCATGTGGCGGTCATCTTTATGGGATGGCTACAACTTAGAAAATTTTACGTGTCGACGACTTTTGTCCCTCTATTTTCAAAGATTGTATTGAGGATGTCAAAAAATTCCTACCCTACCAGGTTTTTCATAAAAAGGAACACACCCACCCCACTCTGCTACATACCATTATCACCATCGACCCCTTTGACAAATGGGGCATTTATTTCATGTAGTGTAAGCCTACCTCAGACGGGGGGGCACGGTTATATCATCGTTGTTGTTCATTACTTCACAAAATGGGATGAGGCTATGCCTACCTTTCTGAATGATGGTCATACTACAACTCTCTTTTTCTTCAACCACATCATCACTTGATTTTGTGCTCCACAAGCCATTGTCACTAATCACAGGTCACATTTTCAAAACCAAATGATGAGTGAGTTACATGCCAAGTTGGATTTTCTCCATGAGAACTCATCCCCTTACTATCCTCAAACGAACAAACAAATTGAAGCTATCAACAAAGTCTTTAAAACCATGATTCAACATATGGTAGGGGAAAACAAAACATCTTGGCACTTACAACTTTTCTTCGCTCTCTGGGCTTACCACACATCAGTGAAAACCGCTACTGGATTTACTCCTTTCTAGTTAGTGTATGACATAGAAGCTATTTTACTAATCGAGTGCGAAATTCCCTTGTTGAAACTCAAAGTAGAACTCTTGCCTCACACTTCTGCTAAAGAAGAATGCTTCCTACATCTGACTAGGTTGGATGAAACACGTCATGATGCTGCTCTCTAACGAGACATATCAAAAGAGAATAAAGAATCAATACGACAATTTCGTCTGCCCTCGTACTTTTGCAGAAGGAGACTTAGTCCTCATTAATGACCAGGCTCATGATACATTAGGGATAGGTAAGTTATAAACTCTATGGTATGGTCCTTACATTGTGAAACATGTTTTACATAGAGGCGCCAACGAGCTAATTGAATACGACAGAATTTCCCTGGGTGAGCTCTGAAACAGGATTTACCTTAAGAAGTACTATGCATAGAAAATCTAGCATGCATGTTTTGTACACTATTGTATTTTTTGTTTTTGTGTATCTTTTTCTCTTGCTTGAACGAGTTTTGTCTTAGCCCCTTATACTTTGTCTTGTGATTATATGCGTAGATGACAAATTCCTTTCCTATCTTTGTTGGGTTTGCGGATGGCGCTAGTCGACACACCCAGAATATTTCTTCTGCAGCTTGGGTCATTTACCACTCTAATGAGTTGGTGAGTTCAGAACGTATTTTTCTAGGATTGACGACTAACAACATGGCAGAATATCACGTTGTCATCGAACTTTTAACCGAGGCCTCCTCCCTAGGTATATCTTGCATGATTATTAACCTAGACTGTCAACTTGTGGTCTGTCAACTTAATCGAATATATGCCATCCACAATCCTATATTATTGTGTCTCCACCTATGAGTTCATCGTCTTGAAAGAATGTTTGATTTTATCGAATATAGACACATACCAAGAGGACTTAATACAACTTCGAATTCGCTAGCCAATTATATCATGGATCACTATCTCACACATAGATGATTCTTTCATAAAGGATATAAATCATATAAAATACATCACATGTAAATTAAACGCATCACATAAACACATTATTATTTGCAAACATCATTTGTCACTACAAAAACTCGGATATGTAGATATATACTATGTGATAGAAAATGTTTGGTTACATAAAAAAGGGTACATAGAAGGGAAATATTTTGGGTCCTCATGCCCATAACATCATCATATAGATTATACAAAAACATCAAGAAGTTCCTAATCCTCCTGCATTACATTGTGCTCTAAGTAGCACACTACTGCATGGGCTACTCATCTTAGTAGGGAGTTCAGGCTCTCAGGGACTCCCACGATATGTCTCTGTAGATGAAAAGGTACGTCCCGCCTTCTAAGAGGAGGGACACCCATCCTGAGACCACAAAGGTTTCTCTCAACCTCTCAAAAACCCCTTGTCGCTACCTCATGCTCTACTTCTATCTAAGCATATCCATGACACCCTAGTGTCGACATTTCTGTCGGATGTGTTGCTCCTCTGTCTGCGCGATGAAACACTACATTTGTTAAAAAACTCTTCTAAGTAGACATAAAAATAATATAAAATTAAAAATTAAAAAATACTTGACAAGATTTTTTGGTTTCTTACATGACGCATCCCATTCCATTCCATCTAGAAGAACTAGTTCCATGTTTCCCCAGAAATCCACTACGGCGTATGGGAAGTCCTCTATGACGATCAATTGGTGTCTTAGCCAAGAAAAGAAGTCACCTATAAATATGAACTCTGACTATGTCCCCAACCTCGGATACAGACTCGTCCAACGCTCCATGCGTGGTTAACCGACTAGTCATACTGCTAGTGCAATCTATGGTTGTATCTATGGAATACGTTGTAGGAAGAACGAAACCAGAAACAAACCATATCCAAACCGCTCCTGCTTCCCCATCCTTCATCTAGAAATCTTCTCCTTCACATTTTGAAGGGATGTTGTGCTCCAATTAAACATAGTTGGCTCCAAACACTGTAAAGCATAATCCATATCTGATCTTGATACCAGGTGTGTGCTAGTACTACCTTCCAAAATCGTGATGGAAAACAAAATAGATTGAAGAGGTAGATCCTTAACATCTTGTATCACAATCCTACCTACCACCAATCTCGATCCTAGAATGAAATGATTTGCCAGGTATTCTTCTACAATCACTGGAAGTGCCCTCTGTCCAGATAAGATAATAGGGGCCCCTCTCTTTGAGAGGTTGGTTAGGAAACAAACATATTCTAACTCACTGGTAAGAAATTGTGTCCCAATTTGAAATACCTATTCAACAGTGTTCCATAACCCGATCATGTACTCAAGAAGGATAACTTCCTTTTTCATCTTCTTCATCTTAAAAAACTTTAGGAGACTGTAATTCCTCAATGTATCCCTTGATCGGGGGTTTTTCAAAGTAGCCACATCATTGAGATCATGCTCATGTTCTTTCCACTCAATCATGATTTTTGCCAAGTATAACCTAAAACCATCATCAACAAAAGGCCTTTAGTCATGTTACAATAACAATCTTTGAGTAAATTAAACTTTAAAATCACTTTGTTTTTGTTTTTCATGCCAGCGCCCCCTTTATCCTTTGAGAAGAGATATAGCGCTCACCCACCAGGCTCACTAGAGCATTGAGATTTCGAATAGCACTCCCCCTAGCCCTTTAGGGGAGTGCTGAGCCTCTTTAGTGCTTGGGGCCTTCCAAGGCATCAAATTTAAAAGCAAAAAATTACCTAAAAACAAATTTTAAACCATGCAAAATGTTTGGAAGATGTTGAGGACCAACCTGATCCAAACGAAAGAAGAAATGGATGATTGTAGCTCTGACACTGATCACTCCAAGAATCTCCCTCCAAAGTCAATTTCCTAACTACTAGAAGTTTTGGCACAATTGAATTGGTAAAAAACATTTTTTACCCCATATTACTATTATAGATTTCATTTTTTTCTAAAACCATAGTTATTTTGGGTTTTGAAAATCATTTTGGAGACATTATTAATACCCTGGTATGTAGTTTTATCACTATTGGCAGGTTTCGAAGTGGTTTTGTTCGATTCTTATCTTGTCGCATTAATGAGCATGGTCTTAGTTCCTTCTCACGCTTGAAAAAACATGAGAATGCAACCGAGTAAAATTTTATCTATTTTTCGAACTCGCATGGATACATGAAAAAGGAACCCCCTGGATTCATCTTTAAGCTCTTTTTAGACTCTGTAAATACTAAAAGATTGTCGAGTGATCTTGTTTCCTTTCCCACTCATTAAAAGGTTTGAAAGGGCATCTTTCGAGTGATAATTTATCTCTTTTTCGGCCTCACGAGACTAACATTATGAAAAAGGACAACCCTGGAGTCATCTTTAAGTTCTTTTTAGACTCTCTAAACATGAAAAATAACCAAGTTTAACTTCTCTAGACTCGTTAAAAGAATCATACATTGAAGGGCCCATATGGGACCGAACCCTTACTTCTTCCAGTGCATTAAACAAAGGAAGAGGGAATTACTGAAGGTGAGTTATATCGAGCATGTGTTATCCTCCTCGAGCTCATTAAAATAAAAAAAATGTACTCGTCTATTTGGATGGGGGAACAATTTGAAGGAATCAAGCCAAGCAGTTTTTGAAAACATCGCAGGTCACTCTTACGATCGCCCTTGAACACGACACTTTCTCTTTGCATACATTTTCATTTGTTTAACCCCTACATTGAACCAATCCTCTAAGTTTCTTTACGCCTTTGTCTCACCCAAGGAAATTCACAGTATCCACTGCATCATCATGTTTTGGTCCATGTTGTGTTTCTGTTGTTGTGCCTCAGTGTTCAAGGGGAGTATCTTCCTCGAGAGTCAACCATCACAAATTTCCTGTTTCAACACCCATGTCAGTCGGTTCTCATCTAATTCACCACCTTATATCTCTATGACAATTTTGTGTCATTTATCAGGGATACACCAAGGTCCTCCTTCGACGAGTCTATTCCTGTCGACTTCAACACATTATCCGAGAACTAGACTTAGAAACTAGTTAGTACCTTGGGACTTGCATGCCTCAATGGCATGCCTCCTCGCTTTCGATAGTAGGTTTACATCATTGACCTATGATCGTATGATTCCACGAATGTTCGAATTCATCTCATTTATTCACATTCGCTGGAATGTACCAGGGTACCTTGGGAATCATTGAAATCAATGGTGATTTCCCTCACACTTGTTAATGATTTACCTCGTTGACTAATAATCAAGTGGTTTCTACCATGTTCGACATCTGGACATCTATTCACATGGTTATATTCATACTACATTGGGATCGATAAGAAGAACCTGGGTTGAGTGATCACTCTAATATATACTTTTCCCAAGTTGTGACAGAGTTTATTTTGAGAATATTGACACATACACTGTCACACAGATCCACTTTTTATTGGTCTATGGCTTTGTCTTGTTGTCTCATAGATTTACTGTGTATTTTTCGTGGCTACGATCAGTTCATGTCATGGAAGTATAGATCCACATTGTATCTTTGGTGGCTATACCTTTTTATCAATAGAATTATGGATCCACAATGTATCTTATGGTGGCCATACCTTATAAGTCTTTATCACTCAAGCATAGGCATGTCTACCTTGGGTTTGAAACATATCATAAAATTTGTCTGATGGTTGTATGCATCTTCGACCAGGTTCTCTGATTCAATACCCTTTCTTGAAAAAGTCGATAAAGGCCTTCGGTCATCAGTTTCTGTCTTCTAACTTCACACTTTGGGGGCAATTTGTTACACATCAAAATTACTCACTTCAATGATGACCTACAGTCGTCATTACAGGTGTCACAAGTGTCACACTTTGGCCACGAATGTCACAAGTGTCACAAACATCATATTGTCATATTGCCTATGTCGTATCTTGAACGACATCATAGGAACACTTGAGACATCCTCAGAGACTAGTTAAAAGAAGGATATGTCATTTGACGAAGAGTACAAATCTTTTTCCTTGAGAAATACCACTTGAAAACCATTTTTGAAGGGCGACGCTCCATACTCGTTAGCAGGGAGCGCTAGCACTCCTTGCCTTCCTTTGGGGGAGCACTGCAATGATCTGTGCACCATTCTAGGGAAGCGTTGTCTTGTTGAGGAAATTAGGGGAAGATCCCCCTTATTTCTAAAGTCAGTTTGATTCAAATTTGAGGTCAAGGTTGGATCTTAGGGAGGATCCAAAACTGATGGAGAAAGATCCTCAACCTATCCCAAGAATCTCTAAGGTGGTTAGGCATCTCAAAGCCTATATAAGGAGGCCTCCTCATGGTGAAAGGGGGAGACATTGAAGGCATCAAAATTATGATATCATAAGGTATAATAATCAGTGAAAGTATAGTCATTATGATCGTGGAACTTTTGAGCAAGGGTTCGTACAAAGAGATCTTGGTGAGGTTGTTGCATCTGCATCTACAGTTGTAGGCACTTTGCTTTGTTTTCATTATTATTATTATATATATATATATATATATATATATATAT
>JASDQU011310650.1:557-17336 GCA_032191745.1 Picea mariana | reverse complement strand
CCAGGAGGATTCCCACATCTTAGAGGGGAAGCACATGAGCAGGCGCTCATGATTTTACAGATGAGGAGTTTGATGCAGGAACATCTCTCCACGCAGCCAGCTAGCCAGCCAGCCACATCAGCGCGCATGCATTCATATGCTGAAAGGGAGGCGCAGCCTCATTTAAATTTGATTGAATGTAATTTAATGTTGTAGGTTGTTGATCCATAGAGACGTGATTTATGCAGGCTGTAGATAGGATCGGCTTTAATGCCAGATCGGCTGAGATCTAGATCTAGACGCTGGACTAGACAACCATTGAATGTAATTTATTAAAGTAGGTGAACCTAGAGGGATGCGCTGGATTGAGCCCTCAGGTAAAAGAGATTTGGCAGATCTCATTTAGGGTTAGATGAGTAGGAGAAGAGAGGAGCCAGAGAGAGCTCAAGAACACTTTGTAAATACAGGCATTTTCCATCTTAATAAAAAGAACAGTTTTTCCTGCACATATTCTGTGTTATATGTATGTCTGTGAGTGTTCCTTTTATTCTGTAGATGTATATGTTGTTATCATGCATCTACAGGGAGTTTGTGTGATTTCAGGTGAAGGTCTTTGAGGTTTCATGCCATGAGGGCGTGATAGAGTGCTGCGAACTCTGAATACCGGTGCACTGATGCACTTCTGAACTTTGAGGAGTCAGACGAAGATGTGCTGCGGCACAGGACTGAAGTCAACAACTCAGGAGGAAGACCTCAAGTTTGTTGAATACCTTGGAGGTAAGGCTATGTGAGAGAAGACACAGTTGCAGACAGAATTTAGTTGAGGATTTTGTAGAGCCCTGACAAGTGGGCATTGAGCGTATGCGCTGCGGTGCATTGAAGGGAGAACTCTGCTGAGAATTGACAATAGAAAATTAGAACCACTGAGGATTCTGAGAGCTCTGCCAAGAGGGAATTGAGAAAGTGCATAGGTGCACGAGAGAAGAAGACAAAACTGCTGAACGTTCTATGGAAGAAACCACTATGCCAAGTGGGCATTTAAGTCTGTGTGCGGATAGGCACAGGAGAAGAGAACTCTTTGAGTTCTGGAGGTGGAAGAAGAATCCACAGAGGGATCTTCATATAGAGTTGCTGAATACCCAGAAAGACCCAGCAAGGAGTTGCTGGAATAGAAGGAAAAGCTCAGGAGAGAGAGTGCTTTCACGCATAGAGTCAAGCTACGAGGAGTGTAGAGGCTAAAGAACTCGCTGGAGGAGTTTGGAGTTTATAAAAGCTCAGGAGGAACAACGTTCTTATACGCATGGCGAAGCTCAGAGTCATTTAGTTCGCACAGAGGAAAGAAGACAAGGTAGAGGCCATGGAAACTCTAAATTCCCCTAAGTCTAGGAAGAAGATGCATAGGGAGCTAAGGAGGGAGCATAGCAGCCGTTGGATCGGCCGATAGAATCTGGACCATTGGTTTTTGAGTCTAGGGAGCAGCCAGAGGAGCACGCACATAGGAAACTGATATGAACTGTCAGAGCTTGGATCAGGATCACCGACATTCGTCGGATCGGTAGAAGTTGCGAGCAAGATAAGCCTCATGAATAGGAAGAGTAATCCCGACAAGAGTGGAAGTCATCGGGATATCGACCATTGGGAAATCGGAGTTCCTGAGGTCGTAAGAATCGGGACACTTTGAGTCTCGAAGCGCGAGAGTTGATCTCAACCATCCATCAGGGAGGACGCGTGGCAGCGATCGAGTGCCACCAAGGAAAGTTTGACAGGAGGTCATTCATCAGGATATCGGTAATCGGCATATCGACATTCTCGTGAACAAGAGATCGGGGAAATACATAGTGGAAACCCCGACATAGGATCTGGACTGTCCATTCTGGTGGGACGCGTGTCAAAAATTCAGAGGAAGTCCAGGATCGGCATATCGTGGGTTCCAAGAGCATATGCATGTTGACAACGTGAACCCTGAAATCCCAACGAGAGGTATCACTGCGGTCATATGGTAGTGGTCACATGGACCATAGTATAGCCAGGAGGGGCTAGAGCTGACAAGGAAGAGCGCGTCGGGACTCGAAGGATCGCGAGTTCTGTGGACAGGTGCATCATGGTATTGAAAACCATGAAGTCTCGATAAGGGGTAAGACTGTGGTCATGAGGAGAGGTCATGTGGAACACGAGCTTAGCATGGAGGGCTAATGCGCTAGGAGCATATCGGGGATCGGAAGATCGGGAATCCTAAGGACGTGTGCATTTTGACATTGCAAATGATGAAACCTCGATAGGAGTAGCCGCGAAAGGAGTTAAGGCCATGGTCATGGAGGAAGTGTTTATATGGTGGGAGCTGAGCCAGGAGGGCCGGCGTGTGTAGAAAATGGCACATCGAAGAATCGGTAGTCGGGAGTTCAAGTGAGCAGAGAATCTCGACAACGGGGATATCGAAACCTCAAAGCTCGATAAGAGTTTCCTGTAGGGAAAATTGGCCATGGTGAATGCAGAGATCGTGCGGGTATAGAAAGACCTGTGGATTGAGTTTTCAACAGTGATTCCTGAGGGAATCTAAAGAGCCACTTCGGCTCAGTTGAGGATTTTTGAACGATCCTATAAGCAGGAGGTCGGGAGAAGACCCTGTGGGGTGATAGAAGGACCTCATCTGCATCATCTCCTCTACTCTCTCTTTCTTGTTTCTCAGTCGTTTTTCTGAAAATGTCTCAATGCATGAATTGGTGGACTCACGGGTTCACATATGCACTCCTTCTTTTATATTTTGACTCCGACTGACCGCTAGCCATTCGATGCCTAGCCACTTTTCAGATCACGAATTCTCGGGCAGGCGAGCTCTATATTTCACTTCCATTGTTCTGTGACCTGCAAACAACACCGAGACCTCCGCGATATAGAAATTTACTTATGCACTCCCACATCATACCCTCTTCCGTGATACACAGTTTGCACAAGAAAGTTTCGAGACCTGCAATTTGACATTCAGGTCCTCACGTATCCTGGGAAACTATTGTCACCCCATTTTGAAGCCCTTGCATCTGCTTTCCATATTTCATCATTTCTTGGAATTTATTTTGCGCCTCCTATTCCATACCTACCTGACTTTTCGCTTGCGGATTACCAGACAAGCGGAGTGCACTTCCAATGTTCCTTGACCTAAAAAACAACCTGTCGACTTCCACGATATACAAATTGACTTCTGGACTCCTACATCAACCCATATTTTGTGTTAAACTGTTTGCACTCAAAAGTTTTGATCAATATAGTTTGACCGTCGGGGCCTCACGTCTCCTTGGGAACCCTTATCAACCTATTTTGAATCTCGTCTGACCACTTTGCACGGCCATTTATTTCAATCTCTTTCGCAGATCATTGGGTTGGTGGGTTTAGACAATTTCCAATTCCTAGTCGTTGTTTTTTGTGCCCGCCACCTTCACACTTCTTTCCAAGTATATGAAATAAGTATATAACATCTTCAGAAACATGCATAAAATATATTTCCATGAAATGGGATATCTGTTACAAATGTGAATATATTAACCCTTATTTTCCGTCTTCTATACTTAACCAAGTTCTCGTTTCTCTTTTCCCTGTACTTTATCTTTCTCATTACTTAGTCATTTTTCCAAACATTTCTAGTTGTGCGGGTTGGCGGACTCGTGTTTTCACATTTACACTCGTGATTTTATATCATGACTCCAACTGACCACTTCCCCATTCCATACCCAACCACTTCTACGACTACGGATTCCCAGGTAGGGGGGCTTTAGATTTCACTTCTATTCTTCCATGACCTCCAAACAACACCCTTACTTCCACGATATACAGATTTACAACCAAACTCTCATATCATACAATCTTTCATATTACATAGTCTACCTATCATCCCCTCTTCTGTGGTACACATTTTGCACTGAAAGCTTCTGATACATACAATTTGACCATTGGGTCCTCACGTCTCTTGTGGAACTATTGTCACCCCATTTTTAAGCCCGTCCATCCTCTTTCCATACTTCTTCATTTTTAAGCCTCCCACTGTTTTTATGAGGTTTTTAATGGCCTTGTGTCTATTTTCAAATTTTTTTTTTAGGAGAAGATGCTCCCCGCATATCTGACCTAGAAACCAAGGTTTTGGATAGGAAGGGGGCACTTGAACATATGGATAATTACACGGTGATAATGATTTTTGGCTCCAGGGAAAAACCTTCTCTCCTTCCATGTCACATTACAGACATAATGTTTTTTACAGAAATAACAAGGCAATACAACTACCGGTTGCATATATTCCAAGAGAAGAGAAAAAAACAGTTCATTCCTCTGCCTTGGAAAGTTGGGGAGTTCATGTTGAGGAATGTCGACAAAATTGATGAATTCGTAGACCATTTCAACAACTTGAACCTAATATATGCTAAAATCCTAAGAGGGTTTGACCCTAATAAAAAAACTTTAGAACATTTACAAACACTTGGCTTTGGCCATTTGTTTTTCAAAAAACACCTATCAGAAAACAGAGACACTGACTAAAACACTCCTGCTTCTGATGCCGACAACCTAGACTCACTGCAAAGCACCACTGAATTGTACAAACAACAGGGAAAAGGCCCTGATGAGAAGAGTGTTCAATCTGTGGATAACACTCCCAAAAGTACGACATCTTGAAGCATTGCTCCAATGGCCCACCACAACGACAAAGAAACTCAGAATTCTTCAAACAGAGGAGGAGATAATGACCCTCCTCACTGTAAAATTGATAGTTCTCACAAACTTCACGTGGACAAGAAGAGAAAAAAAATTGTGGGACAGACAGAAGAGCTCGGAATTAAGAGTGAGAACATGGAACTTGAGACTAATCAACATAGTCGTCCAATGGACATAGATGGTACCAAAAATTTTGACGAAGATGAATCCTTCATGTTCTAGAGCATTTTTTTTTACAGCGAGTCCAAAAAATTAATTATTGAAAAAAAAGATGTAAAAAATAAGAAAGGAAAATCTCATTCAGAGGTTAACCTTGCAAACATGCGGCCGTCCAAAATCTGTCGACTTCACATAGAGACCGAAAATTCTATTGATTCTGAGACAGGCATTGAGACAGGCATAGAGGTCACAGATGCACATATAGACAGGCATTGAGGCTGAGAATTCTAGACTGAAGGACCGGGTCAAGGAATTGGAAGAAGCTTTGATTCCTATGCCATTGCTCGCCAGTCCTTTAGCAATAGCCATTCCTTCCACCCTTGCAACCAAGTTAAAAGGATCCTCTAGCCTCCTCGCATCGTATAGAGGATATGTGTAGAATAATATCAAGAAAAGAATGGAACTGATTGTTGAGGCGTGGGAAACATCACAAACCATGAATTCCCTTGGAACGAGGGTACATAATTTTCTCGAACATTTGCAGGAGGATTTAAAAGATGAAGAACATTTCTATTTAGAAACAATCCTTCCTTTTGGCACCATTTTCAACAACATGACAGAAACGAGAAGAAGACAACAAGATCTCCCATCCAAAAAACAAATCACTCAATTAAATGCATGCTGGAAGAGAAAAAGTGAAGAACCTGCATCTCATTGTCTAGTCATGTGAACAAGCCATATCAAAGAAAGAAAAATTATTCACAAAGCTGACCAAAATAGACTTAGTCGGAAGGACCAACAACTTCCAATACCCCATCTTAATCATCAACTCCTTTCCCCTAACTAAGCAAGCCTTCGATAAACAGGTTGATATTTTTAAGTTGTTGTATTTGGAAAAGTTTTACAACATCCTTGAATATGGTGAAGATGACGTCGACAACTAGCCAGTCGACTATTCGGTACAGAATGAAGAAATTGATCACGCTCTGCGTAATCTTTCTATCGACTTCAGGGAATTAGAAAATGAACTTTTCAACATACAAATCTGAAATGAGATCAGCGTCACCCCAATGAGAAGCTACATTTAAGAATGGCTCGAAAGGGAGTTGAAGCATGTCGTTGACGAAAGGGAATAGGCAGTTTCCACGATTCAAGTAGTTGTCGACAACAACAATAAAAGGCACCAGTAAGCAAATAGAAAAAGGGGTGATATGTACCATCACTGTAAGTCTATACTGATCACATCCTACTTTGTTTATCAACCTAGTTATTCCACTTTTTTAAATATAAATTTCTAGCCAAAGACTGATACCTTTCAATTTATTCTTTTCAGGTATTACACTCTATCATCGCCCACTTCTTCTTTCCACAGTCCTATTTATTGTACATATTTCTCTTATGGTCCACGGGAGCCCCAATACCAGTTTATATGACAAATGAATTTAAATTTCTACGAATATATAACAGACAATATTATTTTTTTATATATTTCAAATAAAACTATTTTTTATCTCCTTATATATTTATGTCCTCATAAATTTTTATCTTCCACTATGCTTATTGTCCGCGGGAGCCCCAATCCCATTCTATATGACAAATGCATTTAAATTTCCAGGAATATGTAACAGACAATATTATTTTTTGATATATTTCAAATTAAACTGTTTTTTATCTCCTTTTATATTTATGTCTTTTATAGAGCATAAAGATACTCATGTTATAAATATGGCTAAAACTGCGTGTTCTTTATCAGAAGCTTGAATGTCAATAATTTGTTTTTATTTAATTTGAATATAAATGTTTTTGTCCTGCCACATATAGAGACAAAAAAGATAGAAATTTTGAACATAGCAAAATAGATTATATACTTTTAAAAAATAAATGGGACTCTAGAGACCACATATCATTTACTGCATGGATACCACATGTGCTTCATGTTTATTTCCACATTTCCATTGTAGTTTCCATCTTCCTCCGCTATGTTTTCACATCCATGTGCATTTATTCCCAATTCAACCCAGCAGGGACTACGCTGCCATGCAACACTTGTTAGACTTGTGCCCAAAAATCTTCATCTATATAATGACTTATTTAATTATTTTTCTCAAGGGATTTCTTAATCTTTGGGACTTCCACAATTTTTTGTGTTTCTGACAAGATGTTCAATGATTTAAAATTTATCAAAACAATATAAATGGGGTCATTTGACAATGCATCAGAGTTAAATTAAATTAAATTATGCTAAAACTTTCCTCATATCTCAAAGTTGTATCAAATTCCTATTAGACTTGTGCCCAAAAATCTTCATATAAAATGACTTATTTAATTCATTTTCTTAAGGGATTTCCATATCTTTTGGGACTTCCACAAATTTTTGTGTTTCTACAAGATCTGTAATGGTTTAAAATTTAAAAAAACCATATAAATGGAGTCATTTGACAATGCATCATAGTTAAATCAAATTAAATTATATTAAAACTTTCATCATATCTCAAAGTTGTATCAGATTATTATTAGCCTTGTGCCCAAAAATATTCATTTATATAATGACTTATTTAATTCCTTTTCTAAAGGGATTTCTATATCTTCTAGGACTTCCACAATTTTTTTTGTTTCTGACAAGATATGCAATGATTTAAAATTTAGCAAAACCATATAAATGAAGTCATTTGACAATCCATCAGAGTTAAATTAAATTAAATTATGCTAAAACTTTCATCATATCTCAAAGTTGTATCAGATTATTATTAGACTTGTGCCCAAAAATCTTCATTTATATAATGACTTATTTAATTCTCTTTTTGTCAAGGGATTATATCTTTCCGAGACTTCCACAATTTTTTTTGTTTCTGACAAGATCTGCAGTGATTCAAATTTTAGCAAAACTCTGCCCAAAAATATTCATCTATATAATGACTTATTTAATTCTTTTTGTCAAGGGGTTTGTATATCTTTATGGGAATTCCAAAATTTTTTGTGTTTCTGACAAGATCTACAATGATTCAAATTTTAGAAAAACCATATAAGTGGGGTCATTTTACAAACAATGTGCTAGACTTAAACTAAATTATATTAAAATGTTCATTGTACCCGAAACTTGTATTAAATTCTTATCAGACTTATGGAACAATCTCTTCATCTATATAATAGCGTATTTAATTCTCTTTCTCAAGGGTTTTCCATATCTTGTGGGGCTTCCACAAATTTTTACGTGTTTCTAACAAGATTTGTTGTATTCCATTTCTCTAGAAGATGAAGGACTCTGATCCATCCAAGTTTCTTAGACTCAACACTGATATATTACAATTAAATTTAAAAAACAAATACTCATGACATTTAACATTTGGACTCAAAATCTCTTCAAAGCCAAAATTCTCGCCAATTTTCTAGTCGGCCCTATTTCGTTAATTTCCCCACCAAGGCTACAAGTTTTGAATGTCTTGTTGATTTTATAGATGTGGAAAAATTTATACGGTATAATTGTACCTTTCATGTCAATATTTTTTTATAGTGAAAAATTTTCGAGGAGTCTAGCTGCCACCTTCCTAAATTACAAAAACTTACAATAATTCTCAAGACAAAAACTTATCACACCCTCGACTCCTATTTATACTAAATCCATCTACCAAAAGAACAATCTAGAGGAAGATCTTTCTAGAAGCAGAAGATTCTATTATGTATTCTTACATTTGACTTATTCTTCCTTATTACTAGGTCTTATTAATATCATTCTTTATCACATGGAGAATATATTATTCTACCTATGTGAGGGGTTAGGGAGGTTAGGTACCTAGCATGCCCTCCCCCTTAAAAACAAACTTGTCCTCAAGGCTTGAGATGGATAAATTGTTGCAGAATGGTGGATGGCTTCCAGGTGGCATCTTCTACCTGTGTGTCCTTCAATTGAACTAGAACTTCCTTGATAGTGCATCAAATAAGACGACGCTCACGTTGGCCCAGAACTACTTGAGGATGTAACCAAATGGAACCTTCTTCATCTAACTTAGGTAGACTGGTCTAAGTATGCAACTTATTGTCGATCACTTTATTTAAGCGGGAAACATAAAAGACATGGTGGAGGTTAGAGTGACTAGGAAACACTAATCGGTAAGCCACAGACCCCACTCTCTTGAGAATATGGTATGGACCATCAAATCTTTGGGCGAGTTTCTCAGAGTGTTGGGATTTGAGTGAAGTCTTCTTATAATCTTGCAGGCAAAGAAACACTTGGACCCCTTAAGCAAATTCATGTTCAGAATGATCCTGATCTTCTTGTTGTTTCATGCGATTATGAGCCATGACCAAATTTTATATGAGAGTATAGAGGATGGTTGTGCGGACTGTGAGAGTTTGATCCATTTTTATGACAAATAAATCTCTATGGTTTGGAGTAGGACCACAACAGACATAACGACATCAAGAAATCAACTCAAGTCTCAAATATGCTAGATAAATGAAAATACCAACAAAAGAAAGGCTAGAATCCTACCTCTTTCAGATGTTCATAGGATACCCCCATTGAGCTCATTGTACAATGCTTGATACCTGCAACTTGTCCTCAACATCTAAGATACACAGGCATATGGAAAATGTATGAAATGTCAGCATATAAACTAAGATAATCCATCAACATGTATAGCAGTTTTACCCATGGAAAATAATATAAACATTTGCAACATATAATTGGATGAGAAAAGAGTATTTCTATTAACATGATCAGTAGAAGTACATAGGTGACAATCTTCTATATCAAAAAATCGTTGAAACCCAGAAACTAAGTCCCTCCACCTCGACCTTCACCACTTGAATCCTCGATAAGGAAATCTCACAATTTCTAGGAGTAATTGGGTTCCTCATTCACATAATAGGGAGAGCTTGGGAGTTGAACATACGAAGAGTTTAGACTTAAAGTACTAAACGATTCAGACTCAAGGATGTAATATGAGGTAAAATTTCTCGAGAGTGTACTTGCTCTCAACGTTTCTCCTCCTCTTTAAAAACTTGTACGTGGCTCAATTTATAGCCTTCAAATGGAACTGAAGGGTCAAATCAGAGTGTTTCCAGTGTATGAAAGGCCAAGGATCGTGGATCCCATGACTTGGTATGGAAAATCTGACACATTTTTAATTTTGAGTAGAAAACTCAATGTATGAGCATTGTAATGGAGTAACTTGCATATATGCATGTTGTATAACTGTAGCTTGCATATATGTACAAAAATTTGAATTTTTTACTTTTGACTACGCAAGATGTGGAAACTGAGTCTACAAAGGGAAAGGGTAGGCCACCAAAGCATGCTACATAGAGTGTGGAAAAAGGTGTTATAAAAGATTCCCCCTAATGTGTGAGGTCAAAGGAGCAATCATGATGGATGAAATACATTACAATTCCGAGAAGTAGAGTAGTGAGGACCCAGCCGAAGGAACTAGTCACCCGTCAGAATATCACAATACATATTGACTTTGTACACATGGATTCCGATTTGAAGTACACTGCATATCCATGTGCATATATAAAATATAAATTTTCATGGATATGAAGAGGAAATACAAAGTAGACATATTCCATAGGTGGTCATAGGCACGAACAAAACACATTGGATTCCAATCTCAAAATCAATTGATGATATCTAGATACAATGAAGTACAATGTAATCTTCCATGGAAACTGAAAGTCATATAGGACTCTAGTGCGATGAAAGACAAAAACAAGTATGAGGTGTTTCTACTGTGAGTATAAGGTCTTCTATACTAAATGTCAATGGTGCAAGTACAAATCGTTTGAATAAAGTAGTCATTGAGGTATATCGTTAACAAATGAGAGATAACCAACCGATGATGAAAGTAGGAATCAAGGAATAGAGTACATTCAACAAGTGTGAATAAAGGTTTTGAGGTTGAGCACTTGAATAATCCATCGAGCAGGAGACATTAATGTATTCCCAACTGTCAATGACGAGAGAACCTACCACGGATGACTGCAAGCATCTAGGTACTCTTATGAATATACATCTTGATTCCAAAATAGATGAGATGAATTCTATGGAATGAGATCCTCTGAAAGGACAGAATTAAGGTATCCCCCATCATTCAAAGCGAGGTATAAGGAAACACTTGATTATTAAGAAGAACTTGGACGAATAGGATAAGCACGAGCCAATGAACATGTGCATCTCTCGTGTGCACAATATGCAAGTAGTACATGAAAGAGACCCTCTGAATAACATTAATTAATAAAAATTTCCGACAGAGGCAAGGAAACCACCAATAGGGTCTAATGGAATCCAAGGCACTGCACAAATAACAATGTGTGAATATATTTCTTACTGTCGAACACAAGGGAAACCACCTAGTCAACGACTAATGAAGAGATGTCATCTGTTGGGTTCAAGATCACCTACCAATGGTGAAAGTAGGCCTAGGATGCAAGGTAAGAAAACAAATTCCTGTGATTATGAGATGCACTTATAAAGGGATGTTGGACATGCAAAGTCAAGAATTTTGAGGAATGGCTGACATAGTTTTGGACTTCCTTTGAACAAGAGCATGAGACAAACAGATAACTCGGGTAGCATAGACTCAAGACAGAACATTGACAAAAGTTTGTGATGCAGGAGGCATCGAAAAACTCTCGATAAGGACTGGAAGAGTAACCATTTAGAGGAGTAAACTAGGAGTAATGAGTTAAAATTCCTAAGGCCATACTAAACCCAAACTTTTGATGAATGGACTCAATAATTTGATCTGTTCAAAGGTGACACAATTGTTGTTGATAGAAGATAATACTCTTTTCCCACACTTTTTTTTTTTTTGATTTTTTTTTGTCTTTTTCACATTATTAAATCCTGCAAAGGAGGTAAAATAATCCCATTGTACAAGAGAGGAAATGAGTGTCAAAAACAAGCAAACTAGTTCGATGTGGTGGAACATACCTATGCTCAATGCAAGGGAATGCATGTAGGATATGGACACTCGGGGGAATCTTTCCTCTAGGAGTAAGGGGTGTCAAGCTGCAAAGGATATATGAAAGGCCCTTCTTGGATAACACTGAGAATTTTCGGGGAAATGGGATTACAATGGGGAAGCAAGAGCCGATATTAGGCTCAACAATGCAAGAAATATAATGAAATGCAATTACCACTCGACATTTGTGGGAGTCCCATGGGTAATGGCTAGAATAATATATTGACGAGAAATATGAGGTTTCAACGCAATATAATAACAGGACTATAAGGGCCTCCCAGAACTATGAAGTAACTTCTACATGGGAACCAAATGGAAAAAAGGGTTCTAACTAGTGCACCAGTGTTGGGTAATTCTATACCACATAACAACAACACTTCTAGTAATAACGAGGAAGTTCCTTGTTGCTAAAAATGGGTTCGTACCTAGGCTATATGACTTGTGTTCATAGGATGATGCAAAAAATGCAAATCCAGTGATGATATATACATGTTTGAGGCACAAACAAGCTAAGGAACATTGAAAATATGTCATAACCTAAAAAAAACCACTTCAAACCGGGTCTTACACTGCATAATAAGTCCATATGTTTTCAATAATAGAAAATATAGGACAGAAACTATATAAAGTGGGTAAAAATATATACACTGAAGTACAATAATGCACAAATCTCATTCTCAAGCTGGGGGGCTCAAGCATAATACTTCTTGAGATAGAGCCCATTTATGGGCTCTTTCATCACATTCCCTTCATAATCCTCTAACTCATAGGCTCCATGCCACATGGGATTGAATTTTCCTTCCCCCAACGGTTCTTTAACTTGGTCATAAATAAGGACCAAGTCACCCTCGGTGTACTCTTGGGGATGGAAAAAATTATCATATTGGACCTTAACACATTTCTTATTCACCTCAATGTCTAGGGTGGCATCTTGACGTTTCTCATCGAGTTGCTCCATGTGTACAAGGTGTTCTTCAAGATCATTCATGTTATGTAGGAGATCAATTAATAACTTAAGAGAGGGAATATTGCATTCAATGGGGAGAATGGACTCCACTCCATGAACCAATTGGAACGGTGAAAATCCATTGGAAGTATTTAGTGTGGTTCAGTATGCCCAAAGAGCAGCGTATAACATCACGTGTCAATTAGATTTACTTTGCCTGACAGTTTTTTTCAAAATGTGATTTGGATTTTATGAGTAGAACAAAATGAATACATATTATTAAAATATGATTAACACAGAATAACAAAGATACAACAAAACTGGTTTTCTATTCAACAAGGAAATAAGCTGAAACTGTAAAATGCAGTGAAAAAAGAAGCTTGTTGGAATAGTGGCATCTTATCTCTGAGAAGAAATGTGACGGTTGCTCTAATTCGCAAGAATATGATTACAATTAGGCTCTAAAGGCCTTTTTACAATAAAAAGGAATGTCAAAAACCCTAGAAATCCAAAAACATAACCCTAGGAGATGAAGTGCCAAAAGTCATGTGGGCCTCATTTGGGTAAGTTAGTACATCAACTTCTCGGGGTCGTAACGTTTGCATACGATATCTGTTTTAGGCACACGATTTCCAAAATATTATCACTATATTCCTATTTCATTCAGTCGGGTGTGAGATCTGTTGGTGTCAACTGCTCTGCTATCTCTAAGCTGTCCAATAATGGTGGGAAATATGGTCGAAGGAGAACCACATTGAAGACTGGGTGCAGGCCAAGGAAAAGGGGAATGTTGAGCTCAAAATAATTGTCACCCACAACCTTGGTGATGTTTTACGACCTATAATGGAGTGGGATAAGCTTCCGATGGGGCCCCGTAAGGGGTTCTTTCTGCAAGTGCAACCAAACTTTGTCTCCCACATGAAACTTATGTGGCACCCGATGTTGATCATGGCGCTGCTTATACTTGGAATTAGACTTATGCAGAATATCCTGAACCTATTGGCGGATGTGATGGATCTTCTCAATGAACCTGGTGTATTTGTCAGCTTTTGGTGGAGCAGGGGACGAGTCATCTGAGATGGTCACCAGGGATAGTGCAACATCCATGGGGCCCAATGGTTGGAATCCCAACCCCACCTGAAAGGGGTTGTGGCTAGTTAAGCTATGTAGATCTTTGTTGTAGCTATGTTGGACATAGGCAAGACTCTCATCCCATGTGCGAGATTGTTTTGAATTTTACATGTGCAGAATATGTACAATCATCTGATTGATGACCTCAGTTTGGACATCTATCCGGGGGTGGAAGGCAGTGCATTTAGTGAGCTTTGTATCTAGCAGTGACCAAAGGCTCGACTAGAATGTGTTGAGGAACCAACTGTCACGGTCTAAGATAATGGTTTGTTGGATCCCAAAATGTACCCATAATCATTCAAAGAAGATCTTGGCAGTGGCTTCTTCTATGATGTTCTTCTTGTAGGAAACTAGAATCACCATCTTGGAAAAGCGATCAACAACCAAAAAATCACAGTCATTTCCCCTTTTGGTGGATGGGAAGAACGACATGTAGTCCATTGAGATTGATTACCATGGCCTGTTAGGAGTAGGCAGAGGGGTGTACAGGCCCTATTTCTTAGTGGTCGGTTTGGTAATAGCGCAGGTGGTGCAGGACCTGATATACTTGCCAACATCCCGTCGAAGTTTCAACCAGTAGAAATGTTTCTGCAGCGGTCCCATTGTCTTTTCGATGCCAAAGTGTCCTGCCACCCAAATGTAGTGAGCTTCCAAAATTAGCTTCACGTGCTCGCTTGAAGGAAGACAGAGATGGCCCAGATGACACAAAAACCCATCTTGAAGATGGAAATTAGAGACCATTGAGTTGGTGCCCAACATTTGCTAGGTGGTGGAGAAGTCAGGGTCTGTCTCGTAGAGGTGGGGCCATCTAGAGGTCTCGTGGCCACAAGAGTCTAACACCATGGTGATTGTCTTAATTGAAGGTTGTATGGGGCAATAAGAAACTCGGTTGGTACTTCCTATTTTATACTTACGGTTGAGGTGGAACTTTTGTAAGTCTGTGGACCACTTCTGATGGTGGTCATTATGAAATTTTCCTTGGGTCTGCATGAACTGTAGTGGCTTGTGATCAGTGTGGATGACTATCTCCTTCCTAATAATGTAATGTATCCACTGGCGGTAGGCTTGCACAATGGAGTACATTTATTTATCGTAAGTAAGTTACTTACAGACAACATCTGATAGTGTCTCACTATGATATTCCACGGGGTGGTCATGTTGAGTGAAAACGACACCCACAACATAGTCTAAAGCATCTACCTCGATCTCAAAGGGATGTTGCAGGTCAAGTAATGAAAGTATTGGGGATGAGCACAAATGCTTCTTCAAGTCATCAAAGTCTTGTTGTTGGGATAGACCCCACAAAAATGTTTCCTTACCGCCACCCCTGGTTACTTGGCTGAGGGCCCATGCAATATGAGAGAATCCAAACACGAACCTATGATAGAAATTGGCGAGGCCCAAGAAGCTCTAAATTTCAGTGAGTGTGGTTCGTGTTGGCCAGTCATGGATGACCTGGATCTTGGCTAGATCCACATGCACACCATGTCGATCAATGATGTAGCCTAAGTAATGGACCTTGTCAATTCTGAAGAAACATTTTTCCAATTTTTCATATAGTTTGTGTTGCCCCAGGGTGTACAGAACCTGCTGAATATGCTGCAAGTGTCCTGCCCAAGTCTTGATGTAGATGAGGATGTCATCCAGATACACCACTATAAAAGTATTGGAGAAAGGTCGTAGGATATCGTCCATCATCCTCATAAAAGTTGTTGGAGCATTTTTCAAACCAAAGGGCATGACCAACCATTCAAAAATACCTTCTTTTGACTTGAAGGTGGTCTTCAATACATCTATCTGTTCTATTGGGACCTAGTGGTATCCAGACTTCAGATCAATCTCACTAAAGTATTTGGCCCATGTGAGCTGATCGAGGAGGTCGTCGATTCGGGGAATTGGGTATTGGTTTTGGACTATGATTTTATTCAGTGCCTGGTAATCAATGCAGAGTCGCCATCTCCCTTCCTTCTTCTGCAACAACACACTAGTACATATGAGAAAATTTGCAACGATTTTTTGTTGATATTGCCACACTTATCCGTCACAATTTCCACAAAAGCTGAGATTTTCTTTCATCGGAATAATTTCGTCGCTATATCCAGGATCCAAGTGTGCATGGAAACATCGACGAAATTAGCTCTCCACATGTCACCACATTCAATATTGATTAACCCTTTGCATCGTCGCAATTACGATGAACTATCGTCGCAATAACAACAAAGAAATGTGGCAATTACGATGCAAATTCATCACAATTGGGACAAAAAGTTATGCCAAGCCAATAACTTACGACGCAGCTGCTAAATGTGCGATGAAAGTCCGTCACAACTTGCGACGAAAATCCATGGTAATATCGATGAGTGCAATATCTCAAAACCAAATTTACGACGCACATGTTGTATATGCGACGAATATTCGTGGAAAATTGTGACGAAGTTTCGTCGCTATAGTGATGGTTGTGGTAAAATAGTAAATTTTTTCCGACGAACTTGCATCGATATTGCGACGATGACTATAGGCTTAAAAATAATAATTTACATGAAATATGGTATACCATATTGTATGCCATATTACAATGTAATATGGTAATGCCATATTACATTCTAATATGGAATTACTATTACATTGTAATATTCTAATATTCTAATATATTGTAATATATATATCCCCTACAAATAATCAAGGCACTAATCAACCAAATATTTTAAGCATGTGTTATGAAGAAGTTGGATTAGAAGTAAGGATACGAATATGACAATATACACAAAGAATAATTTGGAATATTACTTTCAAAAAAACACATGGATTGCATGAGTGAGTCATTATGCAATTTATATTACACAATACTATGACAACACTTATAAGATTTATGGATGATATCTTAAGACCATTTCTCAAACTTGTTTA
>JASDQU011310649.1:0-12097 GCA_032191745.1 Picea mariana | reverse complement strand
AACACTTCCATGTTATCCCTTAGCTGATACAAACTTCAATTCTGCACAGGTGCTTCCTTCAAACCACTTCCCCGGGTGTCCATGGATCGAAACCATGGGATTAATCCTTCCTTAGTGATTTTCTTTCTTCGAAATCAAAAATTAGGCCACTAGCCCGCTTTTGTCTTTAAAACAATTTTTGGGCACTAACCCTTTTTCCTTCAGCTCTCAATCACATGTGACCACGGTTATGACCATGCACTTAGCTGAAAAGTGCTTATTCAGAGCTTCGAAACTTCAGGGCTTTGGAACTTTGGGACTTTGGGACTTCAGAGGACTTCTCATCATAACATAACGCATTTCCAGAATGCCAGACTTTTGAACATGTGTTCCCTAGAGCTTCAGTACTTTGGTACTTCGGGCTTCAGGGGATCCACTAAATTAACACATTATTTCTCCCGAATGTTGAATTGGCAAACTCCTGGAGAGGCTCCCTGGAGCTTCACGCTTCGAAGGTCTTTACAACTTCGCACCTGAAAAATCTTGAATGTTGAATTTCCGAACTTCTGGGGTCTTCTTAGCTTTGCAAACTAGGGGTGCTACGTGTCAAAATATGGAGATGACACGTGGTCCAATCGATGAGTGACACGTGTTGAGTTCCAATTGGCACATAAGGTCTATAAAAGGCACAAATCAAGTTGACATGTGGCATGCATAAGTGGGTCCACATCACCCTAGGTGACGTCATCATGCCACGTCACTCCGACACTCTGGGACTTCGGTAGTCCATGCATCAAAGGATCTTACTACAAAAATATTCACTTCCTCTGAACGTCAAACTGGAAAACTCCTGAATATTTCAATAATCAACGATTCACCCTCCTAGATGAGATCCACAGTTGATAGAAGCTATGGGACTTTGGGCTTCGAAGGGTTTCACAACACAACAAAACATTTCCCTTGAGCACTGAAGTGGCTGATTCCCTGAATCACCGCTCTCCAGAGCTTTAATACATTGACGCTCCAGAGCTTCGGGCTTCAAATGTTTTTTTTGTTGAACACCACCCAACCCCTGAGATTTCCGAATTTTGAATCGACAAACTCTTGAACATGCATTCTCTCGAGCTTCGGTTCTTCAGGATTCGAGAGACTTCTCCACTCTACACCACAAATCTCTCAAATGTTGAATTCTCAAATACTTTCTAATTTGCGAACACGTTTCCATAAACACAAACGATCTGGATTGGCTCTCGACTTTGGATCTTCAGGGAAAACTCTACTCTGTGCAACCACAACTCAATTCTCCAAATTTTTTGAACGTTGAACCACTCGGGGATCCAATGACCCACCTTCTCCCATACATCCACAGTTGAGATCTGCTTCGGGATTACGAGGCTTCAGGGATTTTTCCTCCTTTTTGTCAAAGACTTGAAAACTACCGAAGCAACAAAGTCCGAAGGAATTGATGGTTTAAGCTACTTCCACAGATTTGATGGCTATGAGGGATCTTCCTTCTCTCGAACAAATCCAGTGACCCAAATCTAAACTTTGTGGCCCAAAAGCACGGTTGTTGTGGTTTCTTTCCTTCATTGGATTTCTTGAACCTCTAAACCTCTTGAGCTTCTGAACATAGTCGAGGTGTTCTCTCAATGCCCTCCTGGAACTCTGTAACTTAGATTCTCTATGAGACTTTTGCTTCAATTTCCACTTGCATGACCCATCCAGGCTTCAATGTTGGAACTGGATCTCTGATACCAATCTGTAACGTACCTAGCCACCCACAAGCTGTACATGCTAACTTTCAGTCCTCTTCTAGACTAATACGACTCCTGATCTAACTTTAAATAACAAGGGTTGCATGAAATATTCACATGCATTGATCAAGATTCATGCTAAACATAAAATAAATGAACCATAATACATGCACACAAATAACCAACAAGAATGCATATTATAGATGTGAAATTCATAGTTAATTAAATACACAATGGAATTAAAAATACACAGGTAAATAACCATAATAGAGATCACTTATCTTTTCTAAAAAGAGACACCAACTGGTTGTAGACCAAGGAAATTCCACCCAATCGTAGACATTGTTGTTCCAAGTCTCAACAACAATGTCACCCCTGAGATAGGGCTATGAATCCACAAGGACAGTTCGAGAGTGACACTTGGCTTCCCAAACCAGTCATCACTCAAGCTCTCACAGGCTTCCCAATACCCACAACAATCCAAGTACCTAGATCTCTTCTACTCGGCCTGCACAACCCAAGAGAATGGATGCTCCCCTTGTCTGCCACACAGTCCCTCGGGTCATCCATCTCCTTCCAAGGCTCCAGTGCATCTGATCCATAATATCCATGCTGGGACTCTCAGGACTCGCAGTTGTGAGAAATACTGGGCACAAACCAAAGCATATTAGACATGTAGGTCTTGATTCATGGATGGATTGCACCAACAATCTCTACATCCAACCATACCATGGTTTTTCTTCAACAATTTGTTCCTTCCTAAGCCAAGACACGAATGTTAGGAACCAAATATCAATATAGCATAGAAAAACCTTAGAATAAGTACTCAACAAATTGAAAAGAGAGAAATTCAGATAATAATCCTCTTCAAGGGGGACACCTCCTTATGCCAACATAAATGTTCAATTCCAATATGATTCCAAATGAAAATGTCTCCTTGGTTTATATAGGAGACTAGGAGGTATAATTACAACTAATGGACTAAAGCCGACATAAATAAAATAACATTACTAATGTAATATGCCCCAATTAAGGGGTAATGAGATACTATTTAGGGCTTAACATGCCTATTGGAGCAGGGTCAGACCCAGGGTTTAGTTCCAAGAGTGCACCAACAAGCCCTAACTACTGGCCCTTTCGGCTACACTTGCAAAGCAGATGCAGTCTCACCTGAAGTAGCTATGGGGGAGTTGTAGGACAGAGATGTCTACAACCAAGGGAACTATCAAGTGGATCTAACACTAGAACAATACATCATGCATATATCAGTTATCATCTTAGATCTATTCCACACATCTATCAGATCTACCCTAGTAATGAAATAAAAATATATCAAGGCAAAAGAACATAACATCAATCACACACACAAGACATGATATATGTGGTTCACCCTCTCTCTAGGGCTACGTTCATAGAACTGTGCTTTATAATGTATTTAGATGAAGCATACAGTTCTTTTTTGCGCTCTTAGCTAGCATATCTTCATTATTCTTCTCTCTATCTCTCCCCTCCCTGCGCACCCAGCTACAGGGTTGATCTTCGCACCCAGCTGAAGATCTTACAATATAAAAGGATCTCGTACTCAACACTTCTCTCTTCCCCGATGTTTCTCACTCGACCACACAACAACAATAGTAACAACAATGACAACAACAATGATCCTCACATCATCAACAACAACAACCCAACCCAGGTCCTCCTGACCTTTATTTATACATTACAATAGCTCACCGACGTCCTTAGGTTGAAACCTAGGTGTCTAAAACCCTAGGTCAACTTGACCCACATTTTCAGAGCTTAACTAGCCTGTCTTTCCTTCCTTCTTACGCAGTGCTCCAAAGCATCTAATGGTGGCTTCTTACTCTTCCTGAGCTGTCCACAATCCTTCTTTCTTGTTGATCTGTCATCCTCAATCTCCTCATTCAATGGCTTGATTTCTCGGACTTCACTCTGTATTTTCTTCTCTTTTGCTCACTTCAACCCAATAACAGTCACCGTGTCTTCCATGGAGTTCACATTCTTCCTTGTTCTTCAATTACTTCCATAACCAAGGGCCAACAGGCCCCCAACACTCACCTGTGACTCATCCCGAGGCACTTCAAATCTAATCTTTCTGTTTAACTTCGACTTTAGAATGCACAGTGAAACCTTTGATCTCCTCTCTATGCCTCCTTTCTTTCCCTGTGCAGACTGTATTTTCTATGTCTGGTATCCAGTTTCAACTGCACCTGGTACCTAAACCCTTTTTCTTATTCTTTTACTTAGAGCTGCGAGGTAGTTGGTTGTCATAGTACAACTTCAGTCGGCTCTCATTCACTAATCTGTCCTTCCATTCTCCCTTCAAAGTCTTCAACTGCGCAACTCCTCCTTTTGTAAAATAGGTGATCTCATATGGCCCAAGCCAATGTGTTTTGAAATTCCCAGGATGCTTGATGAACTTACTGTCATATACAAGTACTAGATCACCTTTCTTGAATTCCTTCTTCTTAATGTGCCTATCATTATAGGCCTTCTCGCTTTCCTTCTGTACTTGCTGATGGAATCCTACAATAAATCGGTCTTCTTCGAGTTCAACCAACTGTGTGAGCATCTCTTGAACAACGCCAGTGTCATCCAAATCTGTAAAGGCAACAATTCTTAAGCTTGGCACCAAGTATTCCATTGGAACAACGACTTCAAGACCATAAACCAACTTGAAAGGGGTCTGCATTGTTATTTTCTTATAGGTGGTTCTATAGGCCCAAAGTACTGCTGGTACTCTTAAATCCTAGTCATCCCTGTTCACACTGCAAATCTTCATCGACGTTGTCTCCAAGATCTTGTTGAATGCTTCCATTGTCCCATTTGCTTGTGGATGGTAAGGCGTGCCCTTCTGATGATGGAATACAAATTCCTCAGTCAAGGCTTCAAAAGTCTTATTTATGAAATGTGTGGCTTGATCACTCATAAGGATCTTTGGGCATCCAAACCTGGTTATGATGTCATCAAATATGAAGCGCGTAGATGTAGTTGCACTACATTCCTTAACTTCTCTTGCTTCAGCCCATCTGGTCAAGTACTTTGTTGCTGTAATTATGTACCTTGCTCCTGTGCGCTTTCCTGGTGGGTTTATAGGTCCCACAAATTCAATGGCCCATTTCTCAAATGCTTGTAGGGTCAGCTGTGGTGCTAGTGGAATTTCATCTCTTCTAGAAGGTTTCCCAACTCTTTGGCATACATCGTAGGCTCTGTAATAATCTTTAGCATTTCTGTGTAAGGTAGGCCACCAAAGACCAACTCTAAGAACATTCTGCGTAGTTGCCTTCCTTGCATAATGTCCTCCTACGATGCATTAATGAGATTCTGCAAGGATCATTGGTCATTCTTCCTCCATAACACATCTTCTCAATATCTCATCAGGTCCCATCTTGTATAACTGTCCAACTATAAGTGAAAATTCTGCAACGTACACTACTAGCTATTTCTTCTAAGGAATTGTGTAATGGATAGGGGCCATTCCTATTGACAGGAACTGGACTATCCCTGTGAAGTGGTCATCAATATTTCTAATGGCTAGTAACTATGCATCCAACAGTGTATCCTCCAAACTAGTGGGCTCTTCTCCATGTTCCAACCTCGACAAGTGGTCAAGACCTTTGTTCATTCTTCCTGGATTTACTATGATCTCAAAGTCATATTCCTGAAAGAGTAGAATCCATATGCATATTGTCCTCCCCAACACTGGCTTGTTGACTAGGTATTTTTGCATGGAGTGATTAGTAAACATTTTAAAGTGTCCTCCCAACAAGTAGTGGTGAAATTTCTGCAACGCGTACACCATGGCTAACCCTTCTCTCTCAGTGGTGGTGTAGTTGATATGAGCAGTTGATAGCATCCTGTTGGAAAAGGCTAATGGATGGTCAATATCTCCTTCACCAGGTTGTGCTAACACAACTTCTAATCCAATGGAATATGCATTGACATGCACGTGAAATTGCTTGTTAAAATCTGGAAAAACCAGAATGGGTGCAGTAACCATTTTCTGTTTTATCTTGTCGAAGATCTGCTGGCATTCTTCTGTCCAACTGAACTAACAGTGTTTCTTCAAAATATTCTCCATGGGTGTTGTAATCTGGGCATATCCTTTAATGAAATTCCTGTAATATCTTGTGTGTCCCAACACAGTGTGCAATTGTTTGACTGAAGTAGGAGGGGGTAGAACAACTACAATGGAAATTTTAGATGGGTATACTAGCAATCCTTTCTTGCATACAATATGACCTAAGCACACTCCAATTGGTGAGAAGAAGATTCACTTCTTTAGATTCAAGGCAATTTGACACTACCTTCATGTATCCAACATTAGCCTTAGACATTCAATATGATTTTGCAATAAGCTAAAAATAGTCCAATCATCGAAATATGCTTCTAGAAATTTATGCAAAAAATCCTTGAATGCTTCAACCACCACCCTGGAAAATATGGCTAGGGAATTCTTCAATCTAAATGGCATCATTGTATACTAATAGGATCCCGATTCTGTTGTAAATGTGGTCTTGTGGCGATCTTCCCTGGCAATCTGGATCTGATGGTATCCTAAAAATCTGTCTGTAAAAGAGTATACCTCTTGGCCTCCCACATTATCTAACACTTTGTTAGTGAATGGTGTAGGGAAGGGGTCATGAAAATAGGAATCATTCAGCTTCCTAATATATATGCATATCCTGATCTCTCCTGTCTTATTTTATTTCACCACCATAGGGATAATCCACTCTGATTCCTCCACAGATTCTATAATCCGGGCTTCCATCATTCGGTCAAGCTCAATATTCACTTTCTTCTTATATTTAGGGTTCAGTCTGTAGGGTATATGTTTGATTGTTCTTGCATCTGGTTTCAAATGGATCCTCATCTCTCCCATAGGCCCTTTAATGCCCTTCATATCGATGAACTTGGTTGGAAACAAGTCCTGATATTCATGCAGTAATTCTGTAATCTTGTCAATAGTGGCAACATCCCAATAATCTCCAACATTTGCAAGCTTCGGTGTCTGTTCCGTTCCAATATTGACCTTCTTAATCTTGATTGGTTGTCCAATGAATGGTAACTCAACTCCTGGTCCTTCCACATCTCTTTGGCCTTCTGTTTCTGCGATGTTCACCTTTCTTGGATCATCGTCTTCATCAACATTGATATTGTAACATCCTTGCAGTTTCTGGAGAGGTTCAGTCCATTCATCCTCTTCTTTCTCCAAAGGGAGGTTAGATTCATCCTTGAATACTTTCTATCTTATAATATGAAATTCTTGATCTACTGAAGGATATTAACTTTCAAATACGAAGGTGGTTACAAAATTCTGAGTCATACCTTCCCAATCTGTAGTGATGAGGCACAACTCTGCTTGAAGGTACCAGTTGATAGGTGTCATGTCCAGTGTAATAATGAATTTGTGCACCCACTTCTCTTGAGGGATGTTGCTCCAAGATTCCTCACAACTTTGCACATGGTCCTTTGGGAAGCTTTGACCCATGTACCAAACTTCGCAGCCTTCTACTTGTGCTAAGAACCATGCTATCATCAAGGTACGCCATTGTACCCATTCTATAATGTTGTTTTTGTGTGTTCCCCACCATCTTGTTGGGGTTTCTTTCAGGGCCTCATCCATCGAGAGAAATCTTTGTTGCATTGGAACACTTTATTCAAAGTCCAACAAGAAGGTTTCTAAAGGATTCATACCATCAAAGGTGGGTAAGTTACTTACTGTTGTGTCAATCCGACGAACTTCTCTGGTTAATCTAGAACATATTCTTGTAGATACTTCATACATTTTATTCTGCTAGTTTTCCAGTGCTTCTTCTGAGTTTGATGAACATGCACTGTCACTTTGCCAGATTAGGTTTCCATCGGTCGTAGGATTAATGTAATCCTATTGTTTGGCTGTTAATTTGTATATGTTTTCCAACTCATATGCGCGTTCTTCTTCTCTTATGGGCTCTGCGTATCTCTGACCTTCATCTGGATCTAAGGGTGCAATGACCCTAAGGCCATCTCTTTCAAACGTCATTCATATTTTCCTTAAATCAACCACAATGGAATTATTGAAAGCGCAATCAATTCTTAACAATGCAGGGTAAGGACAACTATCATCAACTATCTCAATTGCCTCAAAATATGCAAACGTTCTTACCCCATCAATGTCCACAGGGACATGTTCCAATATTCTAAAGGGGCTTATAGCTTGCTGATTAGCCATTCTAAGACTGATAGGGGAATAGATCAACTTAGGTTTTCCCATTAGTACCCAGGTTTGCTTCGTCATGACATTGCCCTCTGACCCTCATTCGAGGACCACATAGTCTATATCATATTCACCTATTTGGGCATTCAAATGTAACTCCTTATTTGTACTGCCCTATTCAGTAATGGGTCTATCTTTCCTAGCTCATATTTTCTGATTAAATTTTGTAGTTCTTGTACAACGCTCTCATCCTGAATCAACTTAATGCAGGTATATAAAAATTCCATGAGATTTCTTACCTCTTTTCCTTCTCTTGGTGAAGTAGACTGATGAAGAGCATTGATCTCCTTTGAACTCTTTTCTTGCCTCCTCAAATAATTGTCTTTCTTTATTTGCATCAAAAGTTTGGGTCTTCTCTTCAACTTTCCTGATTCCTAAGTCTTATGTAGTCTTTCCTTGGGTCGGTCTATCTCCTCCTGTAGCAACGCCTCCTCTAGTTATAACAACGAATCTAGGGTATTCTCCATGAGGTTTTACATATATCAATTGAACTTGCGAGATCTGTTGAGGTCCTTTTCTCTCTTGAATCTTAGCTAGAAGCACAGGACAATCTTCTATAACATGTTCAAACAAGATGCAGTAGTTGCAAGTAGTGCAAGGGTTTTGACAGTCCCGTGCGAGCTATCCTAGTTGTGTGCAGTTGTAACAGATGATCTGTCCTTGGCCTCGACTCATACGTCCTCCTTGTCCTCATCCTTTGAATCCACCACGAGGGTTGAAGTTTCCTCTCCCAGGGGAGTTGTACTTCGTAGTGTTTCCTTCTTATTGTACTTCACCTTGAATTTTGTATATATCTCTTGAAATATCATGCATGAGATCGTAAGCCCTACAATCCCTATCATCATGTCCCACGAACTTACAGAAATTGCAATATAAATTTGTGTGTGTCTAAACATATTTTTGCATGTAATAGCACTCACCAGTGTGATGTCTATTTCGGCATACCTCGCACCAGGGTAAGGTGACTTGGTTCAAAGGGCTCGGAGCTCTAGAGGCCAAGTATTCATGGAATATGGGACAATGTTCCTTGTCATGTTCTTCTGATCTGCATCTGACACACTAGATTTATTATATTTTATCTTTTCCACTGTCTTTCTTCATATCTTTGACCTGCAAGGACAAACTAGTTAGCTGACTCAAGATCTGGCTCATACCTGAATTGGATTCTCCCATAAGGGTTGATTCTAGCTTCATGGTGATCTACAATGTTTCAACCTGTGAAACAATATTCTGTTACATCAGAGGAAATCTGATGTGTGGTAAAAGGGAAACAATGAACCACTCTTTGTTCTGCTCATCTGGGATCTGAAAAGTCAATCGGCCTGTTAAGGTCTTAAATCTCTGGTCGAATTCCCATATAGGCTCAACTACCTTCTTCTTGATCTTTTTTATCTTTGTAATACATTATGACTCCGACTTGGGTTTCTTGAACTCTGTAGTCAATGCATTCTTGATCTCATTTAGTGGATTATGCTGTGCAAGTCCTTGGACAAGATTCATGTACCAGGTTAGTGTGCGATCTCGAAGGGTAGTACTAAAATGGATTCTTTTAACAGCTTCATCAGTGACATTTTTAATATTACATACGACTTCACATAGGAACCAGTACTAATCAGGGTCTTCAGACCCATCTCCCCTAAAGATAGGGAGCCTCATCTCATCTTCCATAGATCTTCCTAGGTTTCCGGTCTAAGTATGTGGCGGACTAATAGTAATAGTACTCTAAGGACTCTGGTGACTGACTATTTTGATTGCTTAGTGATGATGAAACAACAAAGGGATTAATAGTAGTTACTTCAGTAGTCTGCGCAGTTCCTGAAGTTTCTGGCTCGTCCCGGTGAGGTTATTCAACTTTATCTTCCTCTACCCTAGAGGGTATTGAATTCTCTTCGTCTGTTAGGTCTGCCTCTTCTCCACTATAGAAACCCTCATCCCCATAGTTCTTCTTGAATAAGTTCGCAAGATGAACTTCTCTGAACGCTCTCCTACTGCAAGTATATCTAGTCTCTATGTCACTGTTGCTATCTGAATTCTTGAACATTAGATTTTTCCAAATTCGACCAACCCACTGTACCTTCAAGATGTTCTTCTCATGCAACAACATCTTGATCCTCAACTTTATAAAATGTAAAAATTTTCCTCTGGGTCCCTTGAAGAAATATCTCTCGGCTTGGCTATGTGACTCTACTCTGTCAACAACAAAATCGGTGATGTACCCTCCAATGGTGCTATCAAACCAGTGATCTAGTGCTCATGACATGGCGTTGTTAAATCTCTTGGACTTCTTGATCAGTGCCGACATCCAAAGTACAGGAGGTCTAGATCTGATCTCAAAATCGGTATCTGCTAACCTAGCTAACAACTCATATAGCTCCTGGTGGATTCCACCAAAGAAAATATCGTGTATATCAGTAAAGATATATCTCTCCAACCAATCCTCTATACTGATATTAGGGTTCTTGTTCTAGGCTTCAGTGAAGTCCTTTTGTTGATCCTCTATCCACTTTTGAATCTCTGTCTTTGATGAGAACCACCTTGACATTCCCTCAGGAATATTCTGGTCCCGGCAACGAAACCATTTGTTGGCACAAGGGAAAACCCAGGGTTCATCTCGAAGAGCACACCAACAAGCCCTAACTACTGGCCCTTTCGGCTAAACCTGTGAAGTAGATGCAGTCTCACCCGAAGAAGCTATGGGGGGGTTGGAGGACAGAGATGTCTACAACCAAGGGAACTATCAAGTGGATCCAACACTAGAACAATACAACATGCATATATCACTTATCATCTTAGATCTATTCCACACATCTATCAGATCTACCACAGTAATGAAATAATAGTATATCAAGGAAAAAAAACACATCATCAATCACACACACAAGACAATATATACGTGGTTCACCCTCTCTCTAGGGATACTCCATAGAACTGTGCTTTATAATGTATTAAGATGAAGCATACAGTTCTTATCTATGCTCTTAGCTAGAAGATCTTCATTCTTCTTCTCTCTATCTCTCCCCTCTCCACACACCTAGCTGCAGGGTTGATCTTCGCACCCAACTGAAGATATTACAATACAAAAGGCTCTCATACTCAACACTTCTCTCTTCCCCGATGTTTCTCACTGGACCACACAACAACAATAGTAACAAAAAAGACAACAACAATGATACTCACATCAACAACAACAAAAACCCAACCCAGGTCCTCTTGACCTTTATTTATACATTACAATAGCTCACTGACATCCTTAGGTCAAAACCTAGGTGTCAAAACCCTAGATACCAAAACCCTAGGTGTCTAAAACCCTAGGTCAACTTGACCCTCGTTTTCAGGGCTTCGCCAACCTATATTTCCTTCCTTCTTGCACGCTGCTCCAAAGAATCTAATGGTGGCTTATTCCTTTTGTTGAGCTATCCACAATCCTTCTTTCTTGTTGATCTGTCATCATTGTTCTCCTCGTTCAATGAATTTCTTTCTCGGACTTCGCTCTGTCTTTTCTTCTCTTTTGCTCACTTCGACCCAGTAACAGTCACTGTGTCTTCCACAAAGTTCACATTCTTCCTTTTCTTCCTTGTTCTTCGCTTACTTCCATAACCAAGGGCCAACAATTCCCCTCCCCTTGAGACAAGTGTTGTATGCAATGCTTGAGTAACTCTAGATGCTTTTGTATAAAAGACTCATATTCCCAAGTGGAATCTTCATCCGGTAGTTTCCTCCATTTAATGAGATACTTTGAAGTTGATCTATTCCTCAGCAGGCGAATTCTTGTGTTAGTGATGGCTTTAGGCTCCAATATGATTTTTCCTTCCTTGTCAAGTTCTGGCAATATAGTTTGAACTGGGATTTAGTCACCTATAACCTTCTTTAAGCATGAAACATGGAAAAATGGGTGTACTCATGAAGATGTAGGCAACTCCAATTTGTATGCCATAGTACCAATCTTTTGCAACACCTTATAAGGGCCATAGTACTTTGGTGATAATTTATTATCCTTCTTGGCTTGCTTGAGGGACATCTGTTTGTATGGTTGTAGTCTTAAAAACACCCAATCACCTACTTCAAAATTTCTTTCACTATGATGTTG
>JASDQU011310647.1:0-16336 GCA_032191745.1 Picea mariana | reverse complement strand
TGTTTAGAAATATGTAATTACTGACATCTAATTCTAACAGCTCATCATGCAGAAACCGTATATATTGTCATTGATGGGCTAAAGGCTCGAGGAGATCTCCTATTAATGTGCATTAAACCAAGATTTGCGGGGGGTTATATTATCCCTTCCGAGTGTTGATTTCAAAATCATGAAATGTCATTCGCACATCGTCGCTTTGGCACGTTCATGAAACCTCCAATCCTTAATTGCTCTTCGTTGTACCCACCACCTTCATATTTCTAAATTTGTAATAAGTAATATTTACTGCTAACAATTCATCATGCACCCCCCATATAGATTGTCATTAATCACCGAAAGGCTCGAGGAGCTTTCCCATTCATAAGCATTTAACCAAGATTTAGAGGAGAGTGACATTATCGGCTCTAATTGTTCGTTTCAACCATCGTCTAGAGAAAACCAACGTTCTCATAAACCTATGGCATCAACTCGACATCAGTTCTGTGGAGATACAGTGAACATCTTCGGGCACGGGGACCAGAACTTCCAGTGGTCCAGGGCATATTCTTATTACTCAACCTCTGTCACAGAGAACCAAGTAATTTGGACCTCTAAGATTGCTCGTGCAGGCCGTGTCCCTGAGGTTTTTGACTGTAAGGACCTAGTCTCTTGGTGCGTCGATAAATTTACTTCAGAAAAAAGAATTATTCCACTGCGGGACCACTCTTATGTTTCTTTGTCACCTCATGTCTTCCGCCAGATGTTAAGATTGCCACAGTGAACATTGACGTTCAGAGGAGAATATTGCAAACAGTTCCTAGAAAAGGATAATAACGGGTTGGACCTCTTGCCCCCATTTATTGGAAGACCCGATTCTAGTTCCTGAAGATATCGCAAGCTTGCAGGTTAGTTCATTTAGAAATCCATTCCACGAAATTGCCTAGCTATTTACAAGAATAACGAGACAGGAGTCCACACAAACTATTTCCCAGATGGCTCTTTATATTTTGTATTTCACAGTCAACAAACAAGCCATTTTTTATTGGGGCAAGTTAATTTCCCATGAAATCTGTTCCCAATTGGCAAGATTCAAAAGGGAAAATAAATTTATATGTCGTCCTACTTAGTTTTTGCGATAACGCATTGCTGTCAGTTTCCACAACTGTCTCTATCCAAGAATGTCAACTGGGAATTCGCCCTAGTAATGTTCTAGTACTAGGCCTTGTGGAAGCACAAGGCTTACCACTATTTTTATGAGGTTTTTAATGGCTTTGTGTCTGTTTTCAAATTTTTTTTGTTAGGAGAAGATGCTCCCCGCATATCTGAACAAACAACCAGTTTTTTGGACACTTGAACATTTGGATAATTACACTCTGATAAGAATTTTTGGCTCCACGGAAAAACCTGCTCTCCTTCCATGTCACATTACGGACATAATGTTTGTTGCAAAAGTATCACAACAGTACAACTATTGGTTGCATATATTGCAAAAGAAGAGAAAAAAACAATTCATTCCTCTGCCTTGGAAAGTAGGGGAGTTCATGTTGAAAAACGTCAACAAAATTGATGAATTCGCAACGCATTCTACCATATTCAACTTGAGATATGTTGAAATCATAAGAGGGTTCGACCCCGATAATATTTTTCGACAACATTTACAAACACTTGGGCTTGATGATTGTTTTTTCAAAAAACACTTGCCCGAAAACAGAGACACTGGCGACAACGCTCATTACTACGAATTAAACCAATATTTTTCATTACTACGAATTAAACCAAGATTTGTGGAGAAGTGTGTTATCCTTTCTGAGTATTCATTTCAAACATGATGCAATCTGTTTTTGTGATCTGATGGGTTGGCGTCATTAAGAAATCTCTAATTCTTAATCTCTCTTTGTCATCACCGCGATTTTCACACTTTTTTTCTAAATATGCAATTAGTGAGGTTTTAATGGTAACAACTCATTCCGCACGAACCCTGGAGATTGTCATTGATCAACAAAAGGATCGAGGAGATATTCCATTGATATGCATTAAACCATAATTTGCGGAGGGTTATATTATACATCCCCAATTTTCATTTCAAACATCGTCCGGAGAAAATGGAAATTCTCGTTAACTTGTGGCAATAGTTCTGTCCAGATACAGTAAACACATTCGACCATAATGGCCAGAGGCTCCACTATTCCAAGTCATATTCTTACTACTCATCTCCCTCCACCCAGGAGCAAAAAAGGAGATGGTCCCTTGGTACACCGAGAGATATATTTCAAGCCAAAGAATTCCAAGGCAACCCTACCTGCTCAGAGAACTTGCCTACTTGCATTGATGGCTGGCACAGAGGTTGATGTCATGGATTACGAGGTAGAAGAAGATGATTTGATGGGTGATGATATGACAGTGGATGATGGCAATGCAGAGACTGTTCCCACTCTTGCACCCAAATTTAAATCAACCATAACGAGTGAAACTTCCCGGCTCAGTGATGGTGGTCTTGACAACACCAAAATGATTTTTAGAAAAGAAACCAATGTTGAACGTAATAGCCGTTTTGCAGCTCGAAAGTAGGAATTCCAGAGGTCCAAATTAGTTTGTTCTGGGCGGAAGAGTTTCACTGTAAAGAAATGATATGTTTATGCTCTCAGAGATATATTTCAAGCCAAAAAATTATTCACTTGCAGGACTACTGTCATGTTCTTTGGATATACAATTAACATCTTCGGGAATCAGGTCCAGAACTCTCACTGGTGCAAGGCATATTTCTACTAGTCATCTCCTTCCACCTAGAATGGACTAATTTGGGCCTCTGAAATTGCAGTGCAACCTATGTCCTTGAAGTTTTTTCGACTGTGCAGAGGCAATTTCTAGTTGTGTCCTAACTTTCAGTTAAGGGCTATTCCATTTTCCCTGCAATGTTTTTCGTTTTCTTCCTCATGGGAAGCTTCTGAAAACTATCAATTTTACCATAGGATGATTCATCGAGGAGAAAACTGCAAGGATCCTGCAAATTATGAATCTCGTCCCTGTATTTTTGGCAGATATGTTCAATGTTTTGGCCCGAAGAGCTGGGTTTAATTTCTAAGCATAGATGTACAATACTTGGTGTTTTTTTTTGTTTTTTTAAATGGATTTGCTATTAAAAAAATTTGCGTTGGAGTCTTTCTTGCTGCTTCTTTTCTGGATTTAACGCCTGTTCTCATTGGCATGGTTCAGTGGTCTCGTGGTTCTTCGATATTGTGTTTACTTAGGTTATTTTTTCTAAGATGGAACATATAACAATTATATGGCAATGTACCGTGTCAATCCACCATGATTTTATGCAAAAAAAAAATGGATTACACATAGTTTCAAACCAACGTTCAATTCTATTCGTAATGTAGATAGAACATAGCAATACCAATGTACAATGTTGCAGCAAAATAGTCATTCTTGTTTCTAGATATGCAGTTATTAAGTTTTAATGCTAACAAACCATAATGAAAGAAGTTTAATACTTAAGTTAATATGTTACAGTCATGGAAGAATGTATCAAGAACACACTTACACCCACACGTTCCAATAAAATCTAATCTTCAACAAATCATTTGATAACAATTAGTAGAAAATAAAGTTTAATACTTAAGTTAATATGTTATAGTCATGGAAGAATTTATCAAGAACATACTTACATGCACAGGTTGCAATAAAATATAATCTTCAACAAAGCATTTGCTGACAATTAGTAGAAAATGATGGTTTTGCAACAATGGGGCTTCTTTGAAACCAATTCGCACTTACGAAAACTTCCCTCCACCTTTCTATTTTTCCACTCTTTTATCCCCTGTAGTTTCTCTTCCTGGTTACTTAATCATTTTTTTTTCTAAAAATGCCTTGCTGCGCGGCTTGTCGGATTCACGCGTTTCCACTGAACGCTTTCCCTTTCTCTAAATTTTCCTTCTATTGTTCTGTGTCCTACAAGTAGCACCCAGAGTTCCACGATATACAAATTGACATGCAGACTTGCGCACTGGCTAGCTCAACATTGCACTTCTATTTTTCCGTGACCTCCAACATTCAAAGCTCCGTGATATACAAATTGACACACGGGCTCAAGGGATGGTGGGCTCAGATTGTCATTTTTTATGGATGGAAAGGTGCTAAAATGATCCATGCCACATTTGCGTCACATAAGCTATATTAAAGGACAAATCATTTCTTCTATAGTTCCATGTCCTACAAATAACACCTAGAATTCTGCACTATACAAATTGACAGCCGGACTTGCGGGTTGGCTGGCTAAAACAATGACTCGGAGTCCCACGATATACAAATTGACAGAAAAATCATACAACCAAGAACGAAGTAAACTCATGGATCGTATTCCTAGTCATTGTTTTATGTGCCCGCCACCTTCACACTTCTTTCCAAGTATATATCTTGGCAGGAAAATGGGATATTTGTTACAGATGTGAATATTTTTTCCCTTCTTTTCCGTATTCTATACTTAGCCAAATATCTGTTTCTTTTTTCCCTGAATTTTATCTTTCTCGTCACTTATTTGTTTTTTCGAAAATGTCTGGCTGCGCGCGTGGGAAGACTTGCGGGTTCACGCTTGCACTCGTGCTCTTATATCACGACACTGACCGACCGCTTCCCCATTCCATACCCAGACACTTCTCCGACCGCGGATTCCCGGTAGGCAGTCTCTAGATTGGACTTCTATTGTTCCATGACCTGCGAACAGTACATTCACTTTCGCGATATACAAATTTACAACCAGAATCAGATCATACCCTCTTCTGTATTACGGTCTACCTATCATGCCCTATTCCATGGTATACATTTTGGACTGAAAACATCCGAGAAATACAATTTAACCATCGAGTCCTCACATCTTCTATGGAACTATTGTCACCCCATTTTCAAGCCCGTCTGTCCGCTTTCCATACTTCACCATTTATTCGAATTTCTTTTGTGGATTGTCGGTTTGGCGGGTTCAAGAAATATTTAGTTCCTAATCACTATTTCCTCTGCCCGCACCCTTTTCTAATTAGCAATTACCAAGTATATATAAGATATTATTTCTAGGCATGCAATTAACTAGCATTAATTTCAAACATCATGGAATGTCATTTGCGCGTCATCGAGTTGGTTCGTTTACAAAAACTTCAATCCTTGCTTCCGAGAATGGGTTCACCCGACCATTTCCCTATTCCATACTTAGCCACTTTCCTGAAATTCCGCAAATATACAAACCAACCGCTGAACTGCCCCATCATGCTCTCTTTCGTTTTACACGTTTTGCAGTAAAAAATTCCGATACATAAAATTTGACCGTGGAACACTCGCCTCTCCTGAGTATCCCCGTAACTGTTTTTTGAATCCCGTCCGACCTCTTTTCAGACCTAGCCATTCTTTCCTTGCTCTCCCCCATCTCCGTGACCTTCACACTTGTCTATAATAAAAGATTTTTTTTTTGTTTATATATATATATATATATATATATCTTGTTTCCAAATATGTAATTATTAACATTTAATTCTAACAACTCATCATGCAGAAACCGTATATATTATCATTGATGGGCGAAAGGCTTGAGGAGATCTCCTATTAATGTGCATTAAACCATGATTTGCGGGGGGTTATATTATCCCTTCCGAGTGTTGATTTCAAAATCATGAAATGTCGTTCGCACGTCGTCACCTTGGCATGTTCATGAAACCTCCAATCCTTAATTGCTCTTCGCTGTACCCGCCACCTTCACATTTCTAAATGTGTAATAAGTAAGATTTACTGCTAACAGTTCATCATGCATCGGCCATATAGATTGTCATTAATCACCGAAAGGCTCGAGGAGCTTTCCCATTCATAAGCATTTAACCAAGATTTAGCGGAGAGTGACATTATCGGCTCTAAGTGTTCGTTTCAACCATCGTCTGGAGAAAACCAACATTCTCATAAACCTATGGCATCAACTCGACATCAGTTCTGTGGAGATACAGTGAACATCTTCAGGCGTGGGGACTAGAACTTCCAGTGGTCTAGGGCATATTCTTATTACTCAACCTCTGTCGCAGAGAACTAAGTAATTTGGACCTCTAGGATTACTCGTGCAGGCCGTGTCCCTGAGGTTTTTGACTGTAAAGACCTGGTCTCTTGGTGCGTCAATAAATTTATTTCAGAAAAAAGAATTATTCCACTGCGGGACCACTCTTATGTTTCTTTGTCACCTCAGGTCTTTCGCCAAATGTTAATATTGCCAGAGCGAACATTGACGTTCAGAGGAGAATATTGCAAACAGTTCCTAGAAAAGGATAATAATGGGTTGGACCTCTTGCCCCCATTTATTGGAAGACTCGATTCTAGTTCCTGGAGATATCACAAGCTTGCAGATTAGTTCATTTAGAAATCCATTCCGCGAAATTTCCTAGCTATTTACAAGAATAACGGGACAGGAGTCCACACCAACTATTTCCCAGATGTCTCTTTATATTTTGTATTTCACAGTCAACGAACAAGCCATTTTTTATTGGGGCAAGTTAATTTCCCATGAAATCTGTTCCCAATTGGCAATCTTCAAAAGAGAAAATAAATTTATATGTCGTCTTACTTAGTTTTTGCAATAGTACATTGTTGTCAGTTTCCACAACTGTCTCTGTCCAAGAATGTCAACTGGGAATTTGACCTAGTAACGTTTTGGTACCAGGCCTTGTGGAAGCACAAGGCTTACCACTGTTTTTATGAGGTTTTTAATGGCTTCGTGTCTGTTTTCAAAGTTTTGTTGTTAGGAGAAGATGCTCCCCGCATATCTGAACAGACAACCAGTTTTTTGGACACTTGAACATTTGGATAATTACACTCTGATAAGAATTTTTGGCTCCACGGAAAAACCTGCTCTCCTTCCATGTCACATTATGGACATAATGTTTGTCGCAGAAGTATCACAACAATACAACTACTAGTTGCATATATTGCAAAATAAGAGAAAAAAACAGTTCATTCCTCTGCCTTGGAAAGTAGGGTAGTTCATGTTGAAAAATGTCAACAAAATTGACGAATTCGCAATGCATTCTACCATATTCAACTTGATATATGCTGAAATCATAAGAGGATTCGACCCCGATAATATTTTTTGACAACATTTACAAACACTTGGGCTCGAAAATTGTTTTTTCAAAAAACACTTGCCCGAAAACAGAGACACTGGCGACAATGCTCCTACTTCTGATGCTAGTGACCTAGACACAGTGCAAAGCTACACTAAACTGTACAAGCAACAGGGGAAAGGCAGAGGGTGATAAGAGTGTTCAATTGACAAATAACCCTCCAAAAAGTATGACATCCCAAAGCATCGCTCCAACGGCCCACCACAATAACAAAGAAACTCAGATTTCTTCAAAAGGAGGAGGAGATAACGACCCTCCTCACTCTAAAATCGATAGTTCTCACAAGCTTCCAGTAGACAAAAAGAGAAAAAAAATGTGGGATAGGAGGAAGAGCCGAAAATTCAGAGTGAGAACATGGAACTTGACACTGATCTGGATAGCATGCTCCGCTACCTTGATCAACCCAGAGACACCATCCAACATGGCCATCCAATGGACATATCCGATATCGAAAATTTTGACGAAGATGAATCCTTCGTGTTCCAGAGCGTTGTTTTTTACAGCTAGTCCAAACAATAGATAATTGAGAAAAAAGATGTAAAAATTAAGAAAGGAAAATCTCGTTCAGAGGTTGACCTTGCCAACATGCGGCCGTCCCAAATATTTCAACTTCACAACGCGAGCAGAGATGCACTTCATGATTCCATTGGAGGCATCGAGGCCGAGAATGCCAAACTGAAGGACTGGCTCAAGGAATTGGAAGAGGATTTGAATCCTATTCCATTGCTTGTCAATCCTTTGGCAATAGCCATGCCTGCCACCCCTGCAACCAACTTAAAAGCATCCTCCAACCTCCTCGCATCCTGTAGAGGATATGTGGAGAATAATATCAAGAAAAGAATGGAACTAGTCACCGAGGCATGGAAAACATCACAAACCATAACTTCCCTTGGAACCAGGGCACATAGTTTGCTCGAACATTTGCAGGCGGAGTTAAAAGATGAAGAAAAATTCTATTTAAAGATGATCCTTCCTTTTGGCACCATTATCAACAATATGATAGAAACAAAAAGAAGACAACAAGATCTTCCATCCAAAAACCAGATCATTCAATTAAATGCATGCTAGAAAGAAAAAGTGAAGAACCTGCATCTTATTGTCCAGTCATGTGAACAAGCCATATCAAAGAAAGATATATTATTCACAAGGATGTCAAGAATAAACTTAGCCGGAAAGACCAACGACTTCTAAGACCCCACTCCTTGCCCTTAACTAGGCAAGAGGTCAATAAACAGGTTCATATGTTTAAGGTGTTATCTCTGGAAAAATTTTACAGCATCCTTGAATATGATCAAGCTCACGTCGACAACTGGCTAGTCGACTATTTAGTACAGAATGAGGAAATTCATCAGGCTCTGTGTAATATTTTTATCGACTTCCAGGAATTAGAAAATGATCTTTTCAACATAAAAATATGGAATGAGATCAATGTCGCCCCAAAAAGAAGCTACATTGAAGAATGGCTCGAAAGGGAATTGAAGCAGGCCGTCGACGAAAGGCAACAGGCAGTTGCCAGGATTCCAGCAGTCGTCGACGACATCAATGAAATGACAGCTGCAAGAAAATAGCCAAAGGGCTCATATGTACCATCACTGTAAGTCTACTGATCGCATCCTACTTTGTTTATCAACCTAGTTATTCCAATTTTTTAAATAGAAATGTTTAGGCAAACACTTATAGCTTTCATTTTTTTTTAATTTTTTTTAGGTATTTCACTCTATCTTCTTTCTACAGTCCTGTTTCTTGTACATATTTCTCTAATGGTTTGCGGGAGCCCCAATCCTAGTCTACATGACAAACGCATTGAAATTTTCATTAATATGTAACAAAATTTTATTTTTTTATATATTTCAAAATTTCCAGTAGTATGTAACAAACTTTCATTTTTTGGCATATTTCGAGTAAAACAATTTTCTTATCTCCTTTTAAATTTATGTCTTCATACATTTTTATCTTTCACCAGTCTATATGAAAAATGCATTTAAATTTCCAAATTTTTTCTTCCACTATGAACAAATTTCTATTTTGTTATATACTTTCAAAAAATAAATGGTGCTCTACATGCCAAACGTCATTTACTGCATGGATAAATTTCCAAATTTTTTCTTCCACTATGAACAAATTGTATTTTGTTATATACTTTCAAAAAATAAATGGTTCTCTACATGCCAAGCATCATTTACTGCATGGATACCATTTGTGCTTCATGTTGCTTGCCACATCTTCACTGCAATTTCCTATCTCTCCGCGGGGTCGCGCCTTAGTGCTAACGAAATTTTATGCCCCATGTTCCGTGATATACATATTGAACAAAAAATTTATGTGATATACATTTTGCACCGAACACTTCCGTCATTTACAATTCGACCCCATTTTCCACAATTTATGTTGCTCTGTGGGGTCGCACCTTAGTGCTAACAAAATTTTATGCCCCGTGTTCTGTGATATACATGTTGCACACAACATTTCCGTGATATACATTTTGCACCAAACACTTCCGTCATTTACATTTCGACCCCATTTTCCACAATTTACTTTGTAACCTCGTTGGCAGGGACTACACTGCCACACAACCTTGTTAATAAGTGTGCTCCTTACTTTCTTTCGAGTGGCCAAACCTCCATGGAAATTAAATTATGTTATGTTATTTTCAAACAGGGAGGAACATGGAGACACAACCTGATTAAAAAGGGAGGAAGGTGGAGACACATTCTCATAAAAAATGAGGATTGGATATGTCATGCTCACTTATTAGAGATGCACTAAATGCTTTTATTATAATGAGGAAGGTTACTAAGCGTGTTTAGGCATGGTTCACTTGTTTATATGTTATCATTCTTGTAAATTTATAAACAATATAAGATACTTTTAGAGTCCATGCTTCATTAGAAGTAAGGTGTTTTTGTTAGAATTTAATTGATAAATTAAATATATAAATTAAAAGGATTTCAATTAATGATTAGATAAATTAATCAATATATTACAACAGTATATATTAATTGTTCATGTGATTTTAGAATAAATTTAATAGGTGGAAAAAATAGTCATTTACAAGTTATCAATAATCATTTTTTTTTAAATAGTCAGTTATGCATACCTTCTAATAAAAAAAAATTCAACCACAAAAAAATCAAATTTTACTAATGTTTACAAGTGTGTAGTGCATTCATACATATTACTAAATTTTCATATTCAAATTATGGTGAGTTTGACAAAGTCCCCACTTGTCTTGTTCATATTCAAATTATGGTGAGCTTGACAAAGTCCCCACTTGTCTTGTTCATATTCAAATTATGGTGAGTTTGACAAAGTCTCCACTTGTCTTGTATGGAATATGTAGACAATTCTCTTATAGGGGCCATAACATCTTTCACATACAAACTTAGTTTTAGGTGCACAATACTTTGTTGAAAAGATAACCATGAGAATAATAATTTTCATCATGGATAATGAAAGTCTAGAATAACTATGCACCATCACAAAGTACCATAGAATGTTGTAAGGACATAACATAATTTATCTTTCTTATTTGGTGATATTATTCTTAGCAACTTGTACGAGTGCCTAATCCTATTTTGGTATTTTTCATTCATGCATGTACATGTAAGACAAAGGAAGAAAAACAAATTGGATTAGAATAAGCATATTAGATATAAGACAAGAAAATTGAGAGTGTCAATGTTAACCCAACATAAGAAACACATATCATAAATATTAGTCCACAATAAATTATTTAATTAGAAAATTTATCCTATTTACTTTCTTCAATAAGGAATTATTCATAACATTGGTATACTTTTCTATGAAAAAAATGAATAATTAAGCTACCTTAAAATAAACATTAAATGTATTATTTGCCTCCCTTTAAATGGACATTAAATGCATTATTTGCCCCCCTTTATAAACTCTAGGATAAATATCACATCCTTAAAGTTTTTTATGCCCATGGCTCTACAATATTTACATATTACATCTCTTGGCCCTGGACCATTCATAATATATACAATTATGCATTTCAAATCCAAGGAACAAAACAAATTGTTACAAAGAGAGTGTGAAGGAACACTACAAAAACTATTTGGAGTATTGTAAAAGCGCTCAAATGCTCAAAAGAGCATTTATAAAAAATAAGCTTAGAGGTACTTTCTACACAATGGAAAAGTCATTTAGAGAGATGCAAAATAGGAGGCAACAAGTAGTTATGTTAAAAGGTCTTTGTTAGAGAGTATTGATGTTGTTGTTAATGCTTAGGAGTAACAAAAAAAGACTGAAGGGGAAAATACATGAGGAGCTAGGTGGGTATGCTCAAAGTGAAAAGATTAAGCAGAGACATAATTGATGCAACACCCCACGCTATTGATGTGTATTGAATTAATATGAACATATACAATTACATATATAGTTACAAGAAGTTACGAAGTTACCAACTCCTATGACCATAAACAACTAATTAACTAGTTACGTAAGGGTGTAATTATTTTTCTTAACACTCCCCCTTGATTACATCTACTAAAAAACTATCACTATCACTATCACCGGCTACCAATGCATTAGACTCCCCCTTAAACATAACTTGGTCCCACATTGTGAGATTAAAATCTCATACTTTTCCCTTGTTAATGGAAGATTCAAATTCTCTTATTCAAGTGGACTTAATACCACATTCCTCCCATGGCCAACGCCTCAAGCAACTCGAAACCAGGGAAACACTACATGATCACATACTGATCTATGTAGGCTTGATTCAATCAGGGCTTACAAAACATGGGGAACACAACTTGCTTATAGAAAAGCTTACAACTTGGACCAAAAACCTTAGACCAAAACACTTACCGGAGTGTCTACTGGGGTGTCGGGTACAACCGAACATGCACCCCTCAAATTACAACATTTCATTTCTTCTTATATTTGTTGGTGACCAAAATTTATTAACCAAAATTTTGTTGTAGTTTGTTGCATTCAATCTATGCGCTCTTCTCCACTTTTTCTTTATGTCTCTGCGTATCTTTCTTCTTTGCGGCTTCTCAACTTTCCTCTATGCTTCTTTTGTGTTCGCAACTTCTCACTTCTTCACGTCTCTTCGTGGCTTCTTACAACTTCTCAAATTTCCTCTATGCTTCTTACCTCTTCGTGGCTTCGAGACTTCTCACTTCTTCTTCTTGCTAAACACGCTTGGGCATTCGTCGATTGTTTTACTCAACTCTGGAGACATTCACATACAAAGAATCTCCATCTTTCATTTTCATAATCTTGATTCAAATAAACTTGATTGAACGTCTCGAATTTCCATATTCACCTGTTATTTGTTAGAGTAGCTAATTCTAACAAAATAACCACATCCCTATTGAGTTAGTTAAGCTCAATACCTTTATACATTTTCAATTCTAAAACATTATGTTATTTTGCTTTACACTTGGCTTTACACAACGGACCTTTTAAAAATTATAATAATCACTTTCTTTTATCTCTTTATGAATGCCAAAATAAATCTTAAAACTTGCTTAAAAAATAATCTTTTTAAAAATTAAAATCTTAAAGCTTGCTTTTTATAACTTAAAATTTTTAGTGAATGTCCCAATAAATTTTAATTCATTCTTGAAAATAATATAAAATTCATTTCTCTTCAAATAATGCCTTTTAATATCAGCCCAATAATCTTTGGACAATTAAGTTAGGGAGTTGCCAACTCCTATAAACGTAAACAACTAATTAAATAAAAGACGTAATTATTTTTCTTAACTCAAAGTAGCCATGTTATGCCTAAAATTATCTGATTGAATGCCAAAAGGTGTTCTGAGTCTGATAACGACATTTTGACTGACCTGCGTGCCATTAATGAAGGTGTGTAGTTGGGCTTGAATCTGCCCTGTCTGAGGATTGTTACAATCGCACCTATGTAGGGCTTAGTGACAAAAGGGGAAATCAGAACATAGCCCTGTTAATGTATTGTAATTTTGATCACTACCTCTAGTCATACAAATGGAAACTTGTTTGTGCTGAGAAAACTTAGAGCATGTTTCATTCCAAAAGAAAATAAGTGGTTTGGAGGATTGTCATGCTATAATTTTGCATTGCATTGAATATTGTAGTTTGTGTTAGAATAAAGCTTACTTTAGGAGACTAGATTGGGTTGGTTGAAGATTTGTAGGAGGCTGTTGAGATATCTTCTCAACCACTCCCTCCAAATATGGAATCGGTTGGATCTGAATCCAACTATATATTTACCTATGTATGTGTGTAACAGTTGAGTAATACAATTGAGTTATTTTGTGTAATCATGGATGCTCTCTCAATTTCTAATTTGGTATTAGAGCAGGACTGAGCTTAGCTCCTCACGGAGTGCTCAAGAATATGAAATAGACTGAGAGGTTGTTCTCCTGTACATACGTAGATTAGGAGTGTTGAATTTTTGTTGTTTTAGTGATTGTTGATCTGTTGTTTTAGATGTGAAGGAATTGCATTTTGGTGATTGCGGCCATCGGTTGACCTGTGCGTCAAAAGGAGCAGAAACCAACATCTAGTTGTTGTCGCCGTAAAGAACCAGCGGTAGACGTGAAGGAGCCAGCATCGTCTGTGCTTCAAGGAATAGAAATCGTCAAAAATTGATGGCCATCATTTGGGTGAGAGAAGTCGTTGGTTGAACTTTGAGAGACATATATGCACAGTCAATGATCAGTTCCGGTCACTATTAAGAAGAGAGGAATGGTCAATTTCATTTTTCAAAGCTTAGAAATTGAAGGTTTTATTATTGGCTGTGATCTTCTTTGTTGAGAAGGATAGCGAGAGAGCCATTTATCATTCATCCTATCGATATCATGCCTAACGACCAGGCCTTTCCTGCCATATTATCATGTGCCCAGATTCCGCTTTGCTGCATCGGGTTAATATATCGAAGGAAAGTTTTGACGGCGGAAGAGACTCAGCTCCAGAGTCATCGTTCGTTGGTGCATTGAGTAGAGTTGCAGGATATATATTTTCTAGATTTGTGTGAAATTAGTTGTTTTGTTTGGTGTGTTTGTAAATTGCATCATGAAGAACCAAATTTTGAACATAGTGATGTAGTTCAAGCTTGTAGTTCTTGTGTGTTCTTCGGTGCCACAAGAGCATGTTACTAGTTTGATTATGTCCAGTATGTTATAAGTTGTAGACTCTTGTTGTACTTCGGTGCTCCAAGATCGACAAATACAGGTTACATTTGTGTGGTGAGTTTAAAGTTTTTTATATAAGTGTTTATGTAAAAATAAGAACTTGTATTTTGATGCAAGCTGGTAGCCCCAGTATCAAATATATTGTTTTTATTGGAAGTCACCTTGTGTAAAGGAATGTTGAAGACATTCAGTATCCAAACTGTTCTTCTATATACTGAAGGATAGCCGAAAGCAAAAATCCGACAGATGAAGGCAAGTTAATAGAATGCATCGATAATTGGCACCTTTTATCACGGAAGCCCCGATGAGCCGAGTTGTCAAATTGTCCAGTATACAAGTGCTACAATGATGGTCAAAAGCATTTTGACTTTAAATGTGTCAGTGGGTAGCTCGAATGTGTGGAGAAGAAAGAGCGGAAACCGTGTGATTGCAGAGTGAGTTTCAGTGCTGAGGAAGACCAGATAGACGAAAGTTCAAGTGTTGTAATTGTGATTAAGTATTGTAAAGTAAGCATTAAGGGAGGGTGTTAGAATAAAGCTTACTTTAGGAGACTAGATTGGGTTGGTTGAAGATTTGTAGGAGGCTGTTGAGATATCTTCTCAACCACTCCCTCCAAATATGGAATCGGTTGGATCTGAATCCAACTATATATTTACCTATGTATGTGTGTAACAGTTGAGTAATACAATTGAGTTATTTTGTGTAATCATGGATGCTCTCTCAATTTCTAATTGTTTGCAGAACAAATAATGTTTTTCTCACCACTAACATATTTAAGAGATGCTTTAATACTCACTCTTGTGCAGCTGGTTTTCCAAACCTTCAAGAGAAGCAACCAACTTCATGTGGACTTGTAATGAGAATTAGTTCACCGGAGGGTGCCGCTCTGGCAGAAATAAATACAAGAGAAGTTGTTCACTGAAATTTATTAAACAATGAGCCTTTTGGTTTCAATTTTTTTTGAAAGGGAACGCCCTGTAAGAGTTCTAAAAGATATCATTTCCATAAACATAGGCTTTGACTTTCAGGAATGAACACTTATTCTTCTCATAATAATATTCAAAGATACTTTTTCCATTTTGAGGGAACGATGGCAATATCAAGAAAATAGTATCTTGATCTTCAACATCAAAAAATGAGATTTTATGGAGTTTATATGTGTCCAATAAAAAAAAATACTACGGCTTTGCAATGCAAAGACAGTCAGTAATGGAAAATTGTGCTATCAACTAGAGTAATGTAGACTAGAGTAATGTAGTGAGGAGAAGGTTGTTAGAGATAATGCTTATAGCTGTTGTAATCGTGAGTTTCTAGGTTAACTATTACTGTTGTAATAGTTAGTTTCAACTATGACTGTTGTAATAGTTAGTTGTAACTGTGAGTTTTCTAGGTTTACTATTATTAGCTAATCAGATCCACTTAAGTCAGTGATCTGCATGCTATATATGTAACCTCCATCTGTTTGTTAAGCAATGAAAACGTTTTGTGTTGTGTGAATTAATTCTTCCAATTTTAACTTGGTATCAGAGCGGGAGTAATGTTGAACGCTGTGTGCAAGAGTGCGTGAGCAGTCTAAGCGTGAGAGCTAGGAGATCGCAGAGCAGGTCACTCTTTCCGTTGCCGTTGAATGTCGTTGATGCTGTGCCACCGTGTGCCATCGCATACCATTTGAGGCTGTAGTTGATTGCCGTCGCTGGGGTTAACCATTGCTGAGTTGCTGCATGGAGTCTAGAGCATGAGGTTGGAGCGAGGTTGGAGCGAATGCGCTAATCGTGAGGTTGTTGATGCGTGGTGCAAATAGTAAGTTTTGTTTTATGTTGGAGTGTTGAAAGAGGAAGCGTGAGTTTTATGATTCATTCAAGATTTGCATGCATGCATATGTGAAGCACTGAATAAGATTTGCATGCATGCATATGTGGAGCATTGAATAAGATTTGCATGCGTTGGATTGTTTGAGAGTGAGGTATAAAATTTTCTTTTAAATAAAAAAGGGGATATTTTGAATATTAAAGTGAATGCATGTGGATAAAGTAAATGCATGTGTATAAGTGAAGTTATAAATCC
>JASDQU011310643.1:23279-44014 GCA_032191745.1 Picea mariana | reverse complement strand
CGAGGTTCTGCAAAAGCCTGGCGACTGGCGCCTTGCTTGCTCAAGACTTTCTACCCGCCATGATCTCCTCTATGGATTCTGTTATTTCAGTCTAGTTCAGGAATTGTAGGCGCCCTTTCTTTAGGCGGATGACCATCAGGCTTTTTGGTTTTCAAGTTGTATCTCTTGGGTGGCCTAGCCACTATTTTATATAATATAAAACCTACCCATTTCTGTCAAAAAAAAAAAAACAAATATCAATAGAGATAGTGGGAGAAATATTCAAAGGGAGTGAAGTTCTGAAGGTTTTACGAGTTACCGACTAATATCCATCTAGGAGGGAGCAGGATCATTCTAGACCATTGGATCTGGGTAAAGAACATGAGTGTTAAGTCTCTATGTGCACGTAGAGAGAAAAGTCATGAAGATCTGAAGTAGATCCTGATCGTTGGTCACTAGGGGATACGTGTCAATAGATACGAGTCTTCAGGGAAAATCACTTCAAAAATTTTAGTTGAGAATTGAAATTCCCGAAACCCAAAAATTTGAAGTGAATCTGGACTGTCAGATCTAGAGGGATGCATGGCGATGGATCATGAATTCCTAGAAAAAGTGAACATGGGGAAGTTGAGATTTCAAATTTCCGAACCCCGAAGGTTCGAAGTGAATCATAGCCATCCGATTCAGGATAACACGTGGCATAAATCTATGGACTCTGGGTAAAGACCCAAAATAAATCATAGCCTTCATATTCAAGAGGACACATAGTGTAAATCTATGGACTCTAGGTGAAGACCTGAAGTGAATCTCAGTCGTTTGATTTAGGAGGACATGCGACAGAAATCCATGCATTTCGAGGGAAAGTGAGTGGGTAGGAGTTGACAAGCCTGAAGTGCGAAGACCCAAAGAAATCTCATTCGTGGATCTGTGGGAGACACACGTCAATAGATTGTGAGTTCTGAGTTAAAGCATTGTAGAGAAAGTAAGGTTTGAGAGTTGAAAGCTATGAAATCCGAATTGATGAAGAAAATCATGGTCGTTGATTTGAAAAAGGCATGCGTCAACAAATCACGAATATATAGGAAGGCATGATCCAGAGAGAAGGAAGGAAACGAGGCAGATATGAACTGTTGATCAAGAGGCTCCACTTGAGATCGTGAGATCAATGGTCACACAGGATTACGGGGACAAAAAGTGCTCGTACTTTAAAATTTTGAGAGAGGGATGCAATCAAAACCATGGTATTGCAAAGGGGATGTGTGGCGATTGATAGTGAATTGCGGGGAGAAAAGTGGGTTGATCCCAAACCACTCTCGACCGTGCCCGCAATGGTCTATTTTCATGAAGACATAGCCTGAGGTCACATATGGGAGAGGGATAAAGAGAGAGCAGCTCGCACCTGAAACTTGAGAATTCAACAGTGTGAATGAAGAGATCGTGGGTACCATAGAACCTACACCAGAGGACTGAAAGGGAATGTGTTAAATCATAAGGTGAGACCACTAAGGGTTTAGGGAGCCAATTCGGCATGAAATCAAAGATCCTTGACCGGGAGGTCGTGCAACCCTTAGGAGAGAAGGGGGTTCTGCATCAAGTGGTATCAGAGCCTGATTTTGTCTATAGATTTCAGGCAAAGGAGACAAAGGAGATAGTCTGATACCATCAAGTGGTATCAGAACCTAAAATTGTTTTTAGGAATCAAAGAAGAGCTCGAAGGTGTACTTTGTGTGTGAGAGACAACCAACATAATGCCTCCAAGGAGACTTGTAGAGCCACCTTTAGCCAATCATTCTATGGAAAGATAAATGAGAGAGATTTGTGCAAGATTAGAGGTGATGGAGGCATCATAGAGGAGAGAACCTGATGCCGGGGACATCAGTGATGCAAAGAGTGAAGAAGTAGAAGTCGAAGAAGTTGTAGGATAAAATGTTTTCAATGAATGCTTGCTGAGAGAAGTTGTTAAATTGTGATCTAGAGCCATAGTAGACATCCCAATGTATGAAGGAAATTTGGATGCTAAAGAGCTGCTGGATTGGATAAGATCCATGGACAAATATTTCGACTATGAAGATGTTGATGAGGAGAAAAAGGTGAGACATGTTGTCACTATATTGAAGGGGCATGTAACATTGTGGTGGGATGAATTGCGGGCTAAGAGAAGGAGTAAAGGAAGAAAAAATATAAACAATTGGGATAGAATGGTAGTCAAGTTGAAGGCTAAATTCATGCCCAAACAATATCAAATAAATATATTCAGGAAGTTATAGAACCTGAGACAGAAGGGTATGAAAGTGAAAGATAACATGGAGGAGTTCTACAAGCTGAATATTAGGATTGGACAGCAAGAGAAGGATGAGGAAAAAGTTTTTAGGTATATAAATGGCCTGAGGTATGAAATCCAAGATGAGATCAGCATGATGTCAGTGAGGACAGTAGAGGATGCTTATCATATTTCTCTGAAGGTAGAGGATAAGTTGGCCAGGAAGTAGAGTCAATGAAAGAGAGGAAGAATCTCAAGCAAAGGCAAGGGAGTTTCCCATGATAAGACACATAAATCCAAAGACGAGATAAATAAACCACACAGTCACTCAGAAAGAGGAGGAAGTTCCTGAGGAAGACAAGGTGGTGGAAGAAGTTCTTCTAGAGGAAGAGGAAGAAACATAGGAGGTGAAGTAAGGTGTTATTCATTTGGAATGACATGACACATGTATTGGGAATGTCCCAAGAAAAATAAATAAGGAGGAGGTGAAGCTCACATTTCTAAATCGTAGAAAAGGAATATTGAAGCAGAAGGTGTAGAGGATGCAACATACCTAATGTTGAGGAAGGTTTGATTAAAACCAAAATCGGAAATTGAAAAGCTAGTGTAGAGGAACGGTCTATTCAAGACATCTTGCAAGACTAAAGACAAAGTATGAAAGGTAATAATCGACAGTGGGAGCACTGATAACTTAGTATCCACAAAGATGGTGGAGAAATTGGAGCTGGAGACAATTGCACATCCAAAGCCATATAAAGTATCATGGTTGAAGAAAGGACACCAGGTAATGGTCACTAAACAATGCCTTGTTGAATTTAAGATAGGAGGATATAGAGATATGTTTTTTTTGGGAAGACCGTGGTAGTTTGACAAAAAATTCATTCATGATGGAAGACAAAATACATACACCTTGGAGAAGAATGGTAGGACACACATGTTGATGCCAATAGAGGAGAAGAAAGTAAAAGAGGAAGCCAACATAAGCATACTTCTCATGAGTGGGAAGGAACTCCTGAGTGAAGTCAAGAGGGGACAGGAGATGCAGTTTGTTATGGTGAGGAAACCTAGAGCTTTCCTTACAAGTACTTTGATGGATGATTTTCCTGAAGAATTTTAGGAGTTGTTGGATAATTTTACTGACATAGTAGGGGATGAGTTTGCTAACTCATTTCCACCCATCAGAAGTATCAACCATCATATTGATTTGATACCAAGGGAAATCCTACCAAACAAAGAATCATACAGATTGACACCTCGAGAGAATGAGGAGGTAAAGAACCAAGTCCAAGATTTGTTAGACAAGAGTTTGGTTAGAGAAAGCTTGATTCCATGCGTAGTACCACCTTTTTTGAGTCCAAAGAAGGATGGAGGATGGAGAATGTGTATAGACTCAAGAGCCATAAACAAGATCACCATTAGGTATAGATTTCCTTTTCCAAGAATAGATGACTTAATGGATTGTTTAAGTGGATAAAATTTCTTTTCTAAGATAGATTTGAAAAGGATATCACCAGATAAGGATGAGAGAAGGTAATGAGTGGAAAACAACCTTTAAGAAAAATGAAGGATTGTATGAGTGGCTTGTTATTCCATTTGGCTTAAGGAATGCCCCAAGTACTTTTATGAGGTTGATGAATGAAATACTAAAATATTTCATTGGCAAGTTTGTGGTTTTATATATGGATGATATATTGGTCTTTAGCACAATTAAAGAGGAGAATTTGAGACATCTGACCTTAGTGATGAGGAGCCTACAATAGGATAAGTTGTTGATAAATATGAATAATTCCTCTTTTATGAAGACATAACTCATTTATTTGGTGTTGGCAGCAGGTCGAAGTGGAAAGAAGGACGATCGTGGGGAAAATAGCGTGCAGAAACTATAGTAATAGTTGGAGGAAAACACAGCATGTGCACATGCAAGAAGGCATGCACAAGGAAAGCGATAACTAGAAGGAAGAACAACACATGTGCATGGGAGGAAGACCGAATGTCGGTAGGGTTAGGGTTTTGGTAATATATTGTAAACAGTTGAACAGCTCGAAACATATGAATATAGATACATAGGTATCATAGAGGGTTCCTTCTTGTTAGTTCAGTTTTGTATTGTTCCATCTTAGATATGTACGAATTAATGCAATATGTAATATGATTATGAACCATTTTTGTAAGTTGTTGAGCTAGAGGGGAGGAGAGAAGGAAGATCTGAGGATTAGATTGTAGGCTGAGGATCCTGGTGCAATCTAGTTTTCCTCATATAGATATTACCCATCATAAAATAATTGTAAGTGTGTGGCGCTGAATATGTAGAACTACCATAATAAAAGAGCTAAGAGCCAAGTCTTTGTGGATGTAGCCCCGGGAGGGGGTGAACCATGGTAACATATTTGTAAAGGGATGAATGCATGCATATCTTTACTATCTTTTCAGTAGTTATTTGTTATTCTTAATGAATGAATGAGTTATTATATTGCTTAGTTAATTATTGTTGCGATATTGATGGAATAAGTCGTGAATAAAAGTAGGTTGCAATAACAAGTTATAATAAATGGTCTAGAATATAGATCCCATATCTTGTGCTCATTCATACGCTGTAAACACATGAGTCTTACAACCACCCATTAAAGTTATCTTGGGTGAGAGTGCACGGCGCATTCTACATACTGCGTAGCCTTCTGGTTTACCAGGAGGGTCGATAGTTTTAGAGGCTTTTGTTGGAAACCCTTAAAGACATGAAACCTAGTTCAATAACTCGGTTGATAGAGTAGAGCTATCAAGTAATAACCAACAAATGGTTTTGTTGTTGGAAGGAAGGAACAAAGGAGGATTGAGTAGATGACATAGGAGGAGCGGGAAGTGTGCAAAGAAAAGAAGAGAGCAATGAGCCATTAGAAGGGGATGTTGAGATCATGGAACCCCACAAAAGAAAAAATTGAAGCTTGGTTGAGAACCAAAGAGATAGAGTTTGCACAAAAAGACAATAGAAACCCTAGAATCACACCTCGCATATATCTGTACAAATACGTGTTTACTGATTTACATGAAGTATTTTTCTGTGATTTTCCACATATACTGTAGGAGTGGATACTAAGGTAGAAGGATAACCACATGATGAACCGGATTCGACAGCTATATTGGACCCTAGTGCAGATTGGGCAGTTACACCAGGTGAAAAACAAATTCACCCACGCATTGGACTTTTGGCTTAACAGTATTGTGGCAAGCTTCATAATAGAGTTTGTCATAGACACAGTGAAGTCATACAACGCAGCAGAACAATAATTTCTACACAGACCTTGAGGAAGGTACATTCAATCCCTATATACTTCTATTAAGATACTGTGGGGTAGTGACAATGGAATCAGACAGCTAAACTTCCTTGCGTGCATGGGGGAAGGGGGGAAGAACTGACAGAGTGAGGATAAATGGAAGGAGGGAAGGATAAAGGAAATAAGGAGGAGGATCTCTTGGACCCAATCATGATGGATGATGACCAGATCAAGTGGATATTGGCATCAACAAGAAAGACACGTAGTGGAGAACCCTACCAATACAAGGTGAATACCAAGAAGAGAGCCATAGCCATGAGGGAAGGATTAGCAAGCGATGAGGAGGAGGTAGAGGTTCTCTAAGATGTGGAGAATATTGAGGAAATTCTGTGTGCAACATACCAGAGGAAAATGAGAGGTCCAAGAACAGTAGGAGAAGGAAAACATCCTATCCATATTAATGTCAGTGTGGAACCCATAAACCCATGCACAAATAATACACCAAAGAGAACACCAACATTTAGACAACCACATTTCGGAGGAAGTTTGACAGCAGGAAGTACATCTACACCAAGAACAACAACTAGAGGAGCTAGTTCAGGCAGCACTAGTCAAGGATCTACACCACGCAGAGGAGGTAGTAGTTTAGAATTCAGAATGGAAAGACACAATCCTACCATCAGGTTACCAGAATTTTGGGGAGAAGCAAAAAAAGACCCTAAGAAGCACTTGTTCATTTGTGCAAAGAAATGGGAAGAAAAGCAGATCACTGATGAAGATACCAAACTCACGCAGCTAGCTATTACGCTAACAGACCGCACACTAGACTGGTACATGAGTCTAGACACAAATTGTGCCCCTGGTATGACCAGGACACTGGAAGACATTAAGAAGTTGTTGATTAATGAGTTCTAGAAGTTGAGTTCAGAGGATCAGTACATGAACGAGATGATCAAAATAAGATAGAAACCAGGAGAGTCTATATGGTAGATTAACTAGATATTCAAGCGACAGAAGGGAAAGTTAAAATACCTCATGACCAATATGTAGAATCGGCACTTGTTTGTCAATTCACTACTCCCACACTTAAAATACCCTTTACGACAACAAAAATTTCAAATGCAGGTATAGGCCCTCTAGGCATCCTTGCAACTGGAAGAAAACTAGTACCAACAAACAGACCCAACTATCAAAGAATTGAAGGAGGATTCGAAGAATCTCACATTCCAGTTGAACCAGAATAAGAACAAGGACAAATGAGAAGTCATTTGGTGTACGACATGCAGGACAGAAGGACACCACAAGAATGAATGTCCAATGTTTGCACAATATGTGGCAGCAGGAATGCCGAATCCATTATCAATGGGAGGATTATGGTGTGAAATATGCAAGAAATCGGGTCACGACCCATATCACTACACGATGATGTAGAAATACCAGACATTTCCAAATACTTCATATCACACCTTTTGCAAGTCAGTGGGCCATGACGATAAATATTGTAGGACTATGGAGTTGATACGGGAAATGACATCATATGCATATAGGGATCATGCCGAAATGATGATTGGGCAAGCAGCACCATAGTTCAATCAAGCCCCAATGCCATACACCACTACGCAACAACAGTATAATATTGTGCAACAACCATACAATAATGTGTGGCCAAAATACAACCTAGCACATCCTCATTACAACACCGTGTAGTATAATCAGGTGTCTCAGTATAACTCTTCAAGAGGTGATTGAGTAGGCTACAAAGAAGGAGGATGAGCCAGAGGAGGTTTTAGATGAGATAGAGGACCTGTCACATGTCACAATTGTCAGCAACTGGGACATTATGCAAGGGAATGCCCACTTCCACCAAMAACTTGTATGTATTKTCATGCATTGGACCACGATACAGAGGAATGTCCAACACTATTAGTGAAGATTCAGGAAAAGAGGAACYAGAACAATCAGAATGTTCARTGTATTTCAGTCAAAGCAAGGGATGAAGGACGAAACATCAACATAGTTACCCATGGAGGAGCTAAAACAGGCACTGACGCAGTTTGATGGGAACCAACACAGAACCAATGGGTAAAAAAGAACACTGAAGCAAGAAATAAATTTGACATGCAAAAGAAAAAGGAGACCTTTAAAGATGCCAGACAAGAATTTCAGAAGGAGGACACAACATTGACCTCAACTGCACAGCCACACAAGGAAGCACCAGAATATGAGATGCCTCTATCGTTGGATCATACCAATGAAATGCAGCCCACGAGACAAGTAAGTGCAATCAAAATCTTTTTTCAATCATGTGTAAAAGTATTAAGTGATCCATCATCTGTGAAAATATTCCAAAACATCCTATAAAATTGAAGTGTAGCCGTGAGATGGAAGGAAAGATAGAACCTAAAACAGGTAATCACCTACACACAAAAAGAAGAACAAGTAGGGAATTTAGACTGAATGCTAACATTGGGGATTTCAATATGGGAGACATTATACAAGATCTAGGATCCGAAGTGAATGTATTACCGGGGAAGACATGGCAATGCATGGGAGAGCCCACATTGGGATACTCACCTGTTCAATTGAAACTAGCAAACCAACTTAGAGTCCTACCAATAGGTAAACTGAAAGGAGTGACAGTAGATCTTAATGGAGTGCGCACTAAAGAAGATTTTGAAGTCATTGAAATAGTGGATGACAAAACACCTTACCCGACATTTCTTGGTCTGGATTGGGCATTCGACAACCAGGCCATAATCAATCTAAAGACCAAGAAAATGAAATTTGAGTCCAAAGAATATAGGGTCATCGTGCCATTAGACCCATCATAAGGGGAGAGGTTTGTAGAACCTAMTTGCCTATATTTAGAGGAAATCGACCAATTGTACAGAACAACTGTGCGTGATGAGGATTATGTAAACCCAACTGTAGATGGGGTACTCAGCTGGCGGAGAATTAATTCATGTGCAACAGACTCAGACCTAAATAAAGATACCACTCAGACCTAAAGTGAGATCTATTAGACARCGACCCTACAGACTGAACCTTATATATAAACAAAAATTTAAATATGATATCGACAGGATGATCGAAGCCATCATCATAGAACCAGTTCAGGAGTTAGAATGGATAAGCCCGATGGTAGTACTGGACAAGAAATAAGGAAGAAGGATCAAGATATGCATCAACTTGAGGAAGTTGAACGATGCATGCCTACACGACCCGTTCCCTATACCATTCACATATGAAGTGTTAGATAATGTGGGAGGACATGAAGCTTACTCATTCATTGATGGATTCTCAGGCTACCACTAGATTAGGATAGCATAGGAGGACAGAAACAAGACCACGTTTGTGACAAAATGGGGATCTTACTAGTACACATTCATGTTGTTTGCACTGAAGAATGCACCAACGATATTCTCCATAGTATTCATTGTTGTGTTTAAGGAATTCATCCATCAATTTCTTGAAGTATACTTAGATGATTGGACAGTCTACATCCTATTGAAAAACCATGTGGAATTTTTATGGCTAATGTTAGAAAGATGTAGACAGTGCCAAATATCATTGAATATCAAGAAATGACTATTTGGAACATAGTTTGGGATACTATTGGGCCACATAGTATGCAAACAAGGTTTATTAGTAGATCTGGGAAATATCGTAGTCATCGTTAACTTACCACCACCAAAAATAGTCCATCAGCTAAGAGCAACATTAGGACACACAGGATATTACAAGAAATTCATCAAAGGATATGCATAGATCACAACACCAATGGGAAATATGCTAAGGAAGGATAAAAAGTTTCAGTGGAATGACAAGTGTCAACACGGTCTGGATACCTTGAAGGAAAATATGGTTACTACACCGATATTAGTATTTCCAGAATGGGAAAAGACATTCCATGTGCATGTAGATGCATCAGTAATAGCACTTGGAGCTATCTTGGGGTAGCTAGGAACATGAGACTTGGATCACCCAATAGCATTCGCAAGCATAAAGTTATCATAATTAGAACATAACTATAACACGACAGAAAGAGAAGGCCTAGCCATGCTCTATGCACTACAAAAATTCAGACATTACTTATTGGGAAAGCACTTTAAAATGTTCACAGATCACTGAGACCTAAAATACCTCATCAGAAAGACAGTGTTGGGGGGGAGAATATGTCGATGGTTACTACTATTCCAAGAATTTAACTTTGAAGTAATAGTTAAACCAGGGAAATTGAATGTAGGACCCGACCACCCATCGAGGGTCACAAATGGAGAAGAACCTATGAACTTAGAAGAAAACTTTCCAGATGCACATTTATTCTCAGTACACATTGTTGATGAATAATTCAAAGACATCATTCAGTACTTGAGTATAGGTACAACACTGCAAGACTATAGCACCACATAGAAGAAAAACCTGGTAGTCTGCGTTGCCTACTATCAACTGATTGCCGAACAATTATATAAAATGGGCGCAGATAGCATCTTTCGAAGATACACGTTAGAGCACAAAATACGAAGAGTCTTAGAAGAATCCCTTGAGGCAATAGAAGGAGGGAATTATGTAGGTAAAGCTACTGCACAAAAGGTATTGCATGCAGGACTATGGTGGCCAACGATTCACAAAGACTCAAAGGAGTACTGTCAAAGATGCAATGTTTTTCAAAGGGTAGGCAAACCCAAAAGAAGGGACGAGATGTCGTTATGACCACAAGTAAATTTATAGGAATTTGACAAGTGGACAATAGACTTTGTGGGATCAATCAACTCACAGACAAAAAGAATAGGGGCTAGGTATATTATTACTGCGACAAAATATTTAACAAGATGGGCGGAAGATGCACTAGTAAAAGATTACAGTGAAGAAACAACAACACACTTTTTGTTTTAACAAGTAATCACTCGATTTAGGTGCCCAATATTTTTGATGAGTGACTAAGGCACGCACTGCATAAACAACACAATCCACGCGATGACCAAAGAGTTTTAAGTCCATCATCAGAAGAGCACACTATATCATCTACAGGAAAATGGCACAGTGAAAACCTTTAACAAGATTCTGGAGAATGCACTAAAAAATATTTACAACGTTAATAGAGATGGCTGGGACCTCAAAGTACCAACATTATTATGGGCCTATAGGACTACATGCAAAAATATGACAGGGCACATGCCGTTTAAATTGGTTTACAACCAAGAAGTAGTAGTGCCATTATAATTTTTAGTACTCAACTTGTGCATAGCAACTACCACACAAATGACAGAATGAGACGTAGTACAGGAGAGATTGAATCAGTTATTGACCATGGTGGGATATCGAATCTTGGCAGGATTCCATCAACAAGTGTAGAAATAAAGAGACAAATCTTGGCATGATAGACACATCAAGAATAAAATGTTCAAGGAGATCTAGTATTGATGTATGACAGAAAATCATTACAACACCCAGGAAATATTAGAATGCATTGGTTAGGACCATACAAAGTAATATCTATCACAGATGGAGGCACTGTACAATTAAGAGATTTAGCAGGTGCATAACTCAGATGAATGATCAACGGGAGCCGATTGAAGTTTTATAAGGATAGTCGATCACCTACCATGCAGTAAAGAAAAAAATAAAGAAACAAAACTAGAAAGGGCATAATACGCCAGAGATAGAAAGGCCACATGAAGTTAGAAACATGAATTCAGCAAAGGCAATAATAACCATTACATGCAAAGGGAAACAAGCGGGAAAAATAAAGGCAGAAAAATAAATATGATAGGATGACACTAGGAAAAATTAAAGAGAGGCAAGGACTAATGGGACGACACATTAATCACACCAACAGAACAAGGGACAATACGAGTAATGGTAAGTACAAAACCACCGAAGATGCATTGAATCCATAATTAAGGTGCATTTAACCCATAACCAAGGAAGCCTAATCGACAATATTCATGGGAAATCCATACAACACACAGATGTGGGAGCCTATAGTCTATTCACAAAGATAGAGTAGATATAGAACGAAAGAGACGAAATAAAATAGAGAGAGTTCACAGAGACCACAGAAACCATTTGAGACTAACAACCTTTTGATACTCACCACGATGGCACCACCTAAGCAAGCAAAARCGATCCAGACCACCAGACAAACAAGAGTTCAAACCAGGTCACGAGGATAGGCCAAAGAAGGTAAACAATAGCCATCGGAGGTCATCGATATCGATGAAATCCCATCCCTAGAGAGGATAMTAGTACATCCCACACCGATACTAGGAGAAATCCAGCAGCCAGTAGCAGAGGCCACCGATGTAGATACGGTTGYAGCAGCGTAGGAACCACAGAAATAGGAAGAAGAAACCTAGAAGGAGGTGCAACCAAAGAATATAGACATAGATATGAAAGATAATGGCACGACACCAAATATAAGAGGAGCAGTGGAGCCAGATGAGTCTCAAATGACCATCATGAAACACCCAGTAGGGGAAACCACAGATGATGTCTCAGCTTGGCCGGAATGGCATACAGAGGGACAACTAGAAGTTGCTGAAATTTTTATCCAGACACCACAACTGAAGGAAAATATACAGATACCAATTTCACCCGGCAAGAAACTTGTAGCAGAAATTGTTCTACCACGCATACCAGCTGGGGTACAAGTAGCACTAGAGCTATTAGGTCACGTTGGGAAGCTCAAATACTCATACCATGATGTAGCAGACGAAGCCAAGTTCCTGGACCTTGCACAGAGGGTCTTTATACAGACCATAGGCACCACTCAACTTGGAGAACCGATTAACCATCCATACTAGTGGGAAACTAAGCTCGAGAAAACAAGAATCTTAGGTCTACTAAACCTACCACATTTTTCCAGAGGCCAGAATGCAACAGCATGCGTCAAGAAGTTTTTAGTAGTCACACATGGAGGGAACATATGGTTAGATAAACCCATCCCCATAACTGTTGAGCTTATTGCACAAATAACAGGCTTACCAATTTGGGGTATGGATCCCGCATTGGTGTTGGATGACAAATCCAAGGAGAAAKCATTGGTGGAAKAAATGAAGAAGAAGTATGGCACCTCTAGGGAGATGATAGGCATCATCATCAAATGGATCAAATATGTATCCATGCAATTGGGCGCAAAAATCTTAGCCTGCAAGTTGCTAAGRAAATGTCGTAGGGAGGAAGTACCAGTTGGAGTCATTGCAGTTGCAACCCAGTGCACAAAAGGTGCCTCAATGAGATGGGTGCCATACTTATTGAACTTATTCCTAGAGGACTACAAGGATGCACAGGACCTAGGTACAAAGTTCCACTACTCATGGCTGATTATTTTAATATCCTTCATGGGATGGAGAGAACCAGGCTATGTAGTTTTTTGTACCAAACCACAGCCAACAGGAGCGAGGTATCTATTACTGAAAGCATGGCCGAATKCTAGGCATAAGAGGGAGAATGGGATCATATTTGAATCATACCTATGAGACATATAGGAATCCATTATCCGATCATGGAGAATAAAACCCGAGGTTCTCGTGTGATATGCAGACATCGCCACTTTCCAGGCCACATGACAAGCAATGTGGATACATGCAAGGCAGGATATGGCTAAACAATGGCTGCATATGCACTACTACATCACAGAGTGTGATATTGATATGGTCATCAATGAATGGCCCGACAAATGGAATACTCCAACCATCACCCATGAAGTGTCGAAAAGAACAACAGAAGGAGAGGTAGAGCAGGGGGAAACACAGCCTCCGAAAATCCAAGTTCCCAAGCAACCAAGAATGGGCCAAGGCAAGCTAACACAGACAGACAAAGGACCAAATAAGATAGGAACCCAGAAGGGGAGGGAGGAGAATACACAGCCGACCAAGGAACAACAGAAATGGACTGAGGGAGCATAGGAGACCACCTCAAATACCAACACATAGGAACCAGGGGGAAATAAGAGACCAGCCACACAGGTAGGAGGCACACACAAGAATTCAAAGGAACAATGAGCACCGCCAGAATACACGATTACAGAGGACGATGGGGACATGATCGCTTGAATGGTCCAGGATTGTCTAGCCAGGGACTTCGACCATGCAACACATCACAGGGACAAATTGCAAAAACAGCTGGCAGAAATGGAATAGTTCCTTAAGAAATTTAGGGAGGTACAAATAGAAGGCACCAGAAGGAGCATAGAGACATCAACACCACAAACTGACGAAAGAGTGAAGGTAGAATAATGAGATCTAATCCAATCATTACCACACGCAAACACAATGGTCTACATAATACCTAGCATGCTGCACATGGATGAAATTGTGTGGAAGACAGCCTTGAAGGATTTAAACCACATCCAATTGGTCTTGACGTGGATGCCATCAAGGTCACTACACAAGTTACAGGATAGCGTCAACCACAAGGTACAGTCTCATGCACATAGAAACTTAGTCGAATTACAACAAGAAACAAAGAAGCGGGAGGTGCTGGAAAAATTTTGTGAGCAGGCCAAGTTCGAAACTCAGGAGGAAAAAGAACGCAGGAATGAACTGGAAAGACAATTCGGAGGAATTTTTGAGAAACTTCCAAACACTGCACAAGGGAATGAACTTCCAGTAGAAGAAAATATTGATTAGATTGTGCAGGCCATTGATCAATATCAGAAGGAGATCGATAATCTTTGAGAACATCTCATACCCACCACTCCACTGGATGTAAAGGAGAAAAATAAGCAGGAATAAATAGCACAGATGTAGGAGATAGAGCACAGGTTAGCACAACATTCGATTGTTCGATAAAGCAGCGTAGCTTTGGACAAGGTTGGAGGAAGATCCACAGGTCCAATGGTGAGACAAAGAAGAGGAAAGGATCAATGAAACAATCCAAGAGCTCAAGTAGAAGCAGAAGACCACACCAATCCCATAATGTGCCAATAGGACATAGGATATTAATAAATTGTAGGTAGAGCTAATCTATGCACAAACTCAAAAACCGGAGCATTAAGCTCAAATGGAGCCATTAAAGGAATAGGTAGCAGAAGTACTGGCACAGGAAAAGAAAGATAAGACACATATAGCACAGGCCTAGGAAAAATGCACAGGATTACTGAGCGACGAAGTGGCAGTCCAGGTAGTGGACACAAGGATAAGACTGTGCAAGCATTGACACAAACAACAGAGCTCAAGGGAAAGTTCCAGATGATCACCAAGGAGATCAAGGAAGCTCAAAAGGATTAGGTGGCTCGAGATGAGATACATGTCAGTGTTGGGAGCCTGTTAGCAGAAGGCCAAAGTGGAAAGAAGGATGATAGTGGGGAAATAAAGCATGCAGAAACTGAAGTAATAACTGGAGGAAAACATAGTACGTGTGCATGCAAGAAGGAATGCACAAGGAAAGCGACAGCTGGAAAGAATAACAATGCGTGCGCATGGGAGGAAGACCTAACATCGGTAGGGTTAGGGTTTTGGTAATATATTGTAAACAACTAAAGATCTCGAAATATATAAATATAGATACATAGGTATCATAGGGGGTTCCTTCTTGTTAGTTAAGTTTTGTATTGTTCCATCTTAGATATGTACAAATTAATGCAATATGTAATATTATTATGAACCATTTTTGTAATTTTTTGAGCTAGAGGGGAGGAGAGAAGGAAGATCTAAGGATTAGATCACAGGTTGAGGAGCCTAGTGTGATCTAGTTCACCTTATATAGATCTTACCCATCAGAGGAGAATTATAAGTGCGTGGTGCCGGATATGCAAAACTACCATAATAAAAGAGCTAAGAGCCAAATCTTTGTGGACGTAGCCCTGAGAGGGGGTGAACCACGGTAACATCTGTGTAATGGGATGAATGCATACATATCTTTACCATGTTTTCAGTAGTTATTTGTTATGCTTAATAAATGAATGAGTTGTTACATTTGTTGATTAATTATTGTTGCGATATTGAGGGAATAAGTCATGAATAACAGTAGGTTGCAATCACAAGTTATAATAAATGGTCTGGAATACAGATCCCATATCTTGCGCTCAATCCTAGGCTGTAAACACATGAGACTTATAGCCTCCCATTAAATCTATCTCGGGTGAGACTATGTGGTGCATTTTGCATGCTGCGTTGCCTTCTAGTTTACCAGGAGGGCCGATAGTTTATAAGATTTTGTTGGAAACCCTTAAAGACATGAACCCTGGGTCAATAACTCAGTTGATAGAGTAGAGCTAGMAAGTAAGAACCAACACTTTGTTTTTTTGATCTCTTCAAATGAATTGAAGATGGATCCAGAGAAGGTGAAAGAAATCAAATAATGGTCATCACTAAGGAGTATGTTTGAAGTGAGAAGCTTCCATGGATTAGCAAGTTTCTATATGAATTTCATCAAAGATTTCTATGGAATTTGTGCACCAATGATGGATACAGTGAAGAAGAGGAACAAGTCTTTTAAATGGATAGAGGAGGTCGAGAGGAGCTTCAATATATTCAAGGATAAGATAAAAGAACGACCAATTTTGGTCTTACCAAATTTTGGAAAGACATTTCAAGTGAGATGTGATGCAAGTGGAGTTGCAATTGGAGTAGTCTTGAGCTAGGATAATAAACCAGTTGCATACTTCAGTGAGAGGTTGAATGAGACTAAGAGAAAGTACTCCACATATGACAAATAGTTTTATGCCATAATTCAAGCCTTGAAGAAATGGAGGCACTACCTGGTTCCAAAGGAATTTGTCTTGTATAGAGATAACCAGGCTTTACAATTGATAACCAGACAAGAAAAATTGAATTAGAGACATGCAAAGTGGATCGTGTTTATGAAGAATTTTACTTTTGTCATAAAACATATTTTTGAAAATGCTAACAAAGTTGTTGATGCATTGAGCAGAAGATGTTTGATTCTGCAGGATTTTCAGGTGAAGACCTTAGGGTTTGAACAACTTAAGGAAATGTATAGTGAGGATCCATATTTCAAGGAAGCATATGAAGCATGTGCAAATCCTGTGCTAAGATATAGGAGCCAGTGGGTAGAGTATATGATTCAAGAGGGATTGTTGTTCAAGGGCAATTAGTTGTGCATACCAAAATGCTCAATGAGGGATAACCTTTTGAAGGAAAATCATAGTGGAGGATTGGCTAGACATTTCGGCCATGATAAAACATTTGCAAAGTTGAGAAGTTCATACTATTGGTCAAGTATGAGAACAAAAGTGATAAATTTTGTGAACATATGTAGAATCTGCCAACATGCAAAAGGTAAAAGACAAAAAACTGGATTGTATCAGCCATTGCCAATACCAGAGAGGCCTTGGGATGCAATAAGCATTGATTTTGTGTTGGGACTACCAAGAACACAAAGAGTAAGTGATTCCATATTTTTGGTAGTGGATATATTTTCAAATATGGCACACTTTATCCCATGCCACAATACTAGTGATGCAACACATGTTGCAAATTTATTTTTCAAGGAAGTTGTTTGTCTTCATGGATTACCCAAAAGTATTGTCTCAAACAGAGATACCAAATTCATTGGTCATTTCTAGATAACACTGTGGAGGAATTTGGGGATAGATTTGTCCTTCATCTCAACTTATCATCCCCATACAGATGGAYAGACTGAGGTGGTGAACAAAAGTTTGGGGAACTTATTGAGGAGTCTGGTCACTGAGCATCATAATCTACCACAAGAAGAATTTTCATACAATGACTCACCAAACAAGAGCACTAGAAAGATCCCATWCCAAATACTGTATGGAATGAAGCCAAGCGAAGTAGCTGAATTGAGAGACTTGGAACAGAGAGAGATCAGAAGCGCTGGAGAAGAAGATTTTGCTGCGGAAATGAAGAAGCTCCATAGCTAGATCAGAGATTAGTTGCAGAACTCTAGCCAAGAGTACAAGTGCAGAGTTGATCAACATCGCAGAGAGCTTCAATTTGAAGTGATAGATCAGGTTCTGGCACATCTCAATAAATAAAGGTTTCCAAGGGGAACATATAACAAGTTGAAAATGAAGAGGATAGGGCCATGTAAGATCTTAAGGAAGTTTGATGCAAATGCCTATGAGATTGAGCTGCCAGATGATGTGGGCATATCACCCATATTCAACATATCAGACATGTATCCTTTCAAGGGAAATGAAGCAAGAGAAATGAAAGATTAGAAAGAGGTTCAGTGGGAGAAGCAAATGCCTGTAGAAGAAAATCCACAGATGSAGAATATCATTGATCAAAGGATTGGAAAAAAGACCAGGAGGAAGACCTATTTTCAATATTTGATCAAATGGAAGGGACACCCGATAGAAGATGTCGGTTGGGAAAATGAAGTTGATATCTAGAAGCATGGAAATTCAGTGCAGGAGCTCATGGAAAGGAGTCCATGAATTTTTGGCCAGGGGAGTATGATGCAGGAGCATCATCAGCAAGCCTACATGGAGAGGCAACTCAAAGGATTAACGCGTCGTTGAATCATTTCAGAATCTTAACCATTGGCGTTTCCTACAAATATTTTTGAAGTGATCAAAAACTAAAGAATATCAAATGGTTGGGAGTCGAGTGATCAGGGAGTTTCACTCCTAGTCTTGAATGTAATGGAAATTAAGTAGCAATTAGTTTTTTTTTCTCGAGTAGACGAGTAGTCGGGGGGGGGACCCTAAGAACCCTCTTAAATAAATAGAGGTTTTGTACTTCTGAATGAGGCTGCTGCAAGTTAGTAGGAGATTGTTGTGCTTTATTTTTTGATGAGTTTTGTTGTTTTTTATTATAGCTATAGCCATTTACTTTTGAATGAATATAACAGAGGAAAAATAATCCAATGCATGGGGTTTCTACTATTTAAAAGTCCCTGTTATTGTTGTTTTCATGAATGAATGAGTTATGTTATTGAGTATATGAAAATGTGAAGTGTTTAGGTGATTTTCAATTGTTCGCTTCGTTGAGTTCATGCAATGTGTGCATACAGTTCGCAAGAAGTGCATTGACAAAGTTTGTTTCAACTCAGAAATATCAGAAGAGATAGTGTGAAACTTTCCCTTTGCAAGGAGTGCAAAGTGACTATTGGAAGGTGTGCACAGTTGTCTGCAACAACTTAATTGTTGCGTGAGAATCTACTACAAGGAGTGACAGAATTTTTTTCTTCTCATAATATCAGAAGAGATAGCATTAACTTTTCATTGCAAGGAGTGAAAAAGGGTTGCTACAAGGTGTGCACCTTCACCTGCAAGAAGTTAAGTCTTGCATGAGAATCTGTTGCAAGGAGTGCATAGATCCGAAATTCGACTAAGTGTTGAAGTAACTCTTTAAGGATTCAAGAGAGAAGAAGGAGATAAATATCAAGAGAGATAGCAGGATAAATATTCAAAGGGAGTGAACTTCTGAAGGTTTCACGAGCTATTGGCTAAGATCCATCCAAGAGGGAGAGAGATCATTCCAAACTATTGGATCTGGGTAAAGCACATGAGTGTTAAGTCTTTGTGTGCACTTAGAGAGAGAAAATTCACGAAGAGCTGAAGTAGATCCTGACCGTTGGTCACCAGTGGATATGTGTCAACATATATGAGGCTTCGGGAAAAATCACTTCGAATATTTTAGTTGAGAATTGAAACTCCCAAAACCCAAAAATCTGAAGTGAATTTGGACCATCAAATCTAGAGGGATGTGTGGCGACAGATCATTAATTCCAGGAAAAAGCGAGTGTGGGGAAGTTGAGATTTTAGATTTTCAAACCCCGATGGTCTTAAGCGAATCATAGTCATCTGATTCAAGAGAACACGTGGCATAAATCCATGGAATCTGGGTAAAGACCTGAAATAAATCATAGTTGTCAGATTAAGGAGGACACATGGTGTAAATATGTGGACTCTGGGTGAAGACCCGAAGTGAATCTCAGTCATTTGATTCAGGAGGAAACGCGGCTGAAATCCATGCACTTCGAGGGAAAGTGAGTGGGTAGGAGTTGAGAAACCTGAAGTCTGAAGACTTGAAGAAATTGCAGTTGTCGATCTATGGGAGACACGCATCAATAGATCGTGAGTTCTGGGTGAAATCATTGCAAAGAAATTAAGGCTTGAGAGTTGAAATCTCTGAAACCCAAATTGACAAAGCAAATCATGACCGTTGATTTGAAAAGGGCACGCGTCAACAGATCGCAGAAATATAGGAAGGCGTGATCTGGAGAGAAGGAAGGAAAGGAGGCAAATCTAAAATTTTGATTGAGAGGCTCCACTCGAGATCATGATATCAATGGTCACACAGGATTTTGGGGACGGAAAGTGCTTGAACTTTAAAATTTTGAGAGCGAGTTGCAATCAAAACCATGGTATTGCAAAGGGGATGTTTGGCAATTGATAGTAAATTGCGGGGATAAAAGTGGGTTGATCCCAAACCACTCTTGACCATGCCCGCAATTGTGTGTTTATGCGAAGACATAGCCCGAGGTCACATACGGGAGAGGGATAAGGAGAGAAGAGATTGCACCTAAAACTTGAGAATTCAGCAACGCAAATGAAGAGGTCATGGGTACCATAGAACCTACACCAGAGGACTGAAAGGGTCTTTGTTGAATCATAAACTGAGACCAGTAAGGTTTCAAGGAGCCAATTCATCTCAAAATTGAAGATCCTTGACTGAGAGGTCGCGCAACCCTTATGAGAGAAGGGGGTTTGCCTCATACATGCTAGACAGAATCCTGCAGACATGTTAACAAATGGAGTAACCAGGGAGAAATTGAGCTCTTTCTTAGTTTCAGTTGGTCTTCAAGCATGAAAGTGAATATGAGAAATTTTCCAGGTCTAAAAAGGATCATAGTCCAGCAGATACAACAACGGTGGGGTTGTTGATGTCAGTCTCCAAGTGGGAGATTGTTGGGTGTGGAGCCTGATTATATTCCTGATTCATATTTTTTTGTTTTCAGCCATGTTTATACCTCATGAATACTTTACACCTTGGAAGACTGTACACCCCTCCATGTGGGGGAGTTGTAGGGGAGGCTTGCCTCCCTACAAGGTCTAGGGGCAAGTAGGCCCCCAACTAGGGTTCAGGGGTGAAGCCCTTGAAGGAAAAAATTCTTTGTAAATATATATTGTAATTTCATAGTAAATATGGATCATTCATTATAAGGTCGTAGATCTAATAGTAGAAGTTATGTTAGGGTTTTTTTCCCTAGAAGGAAACCCTGTTTTATGAGGGAAATGTATTACGACTATGTATCATTGCGAATATTGTATTCTGGAAGAGGAGACT
>JASDQU011310643.1:12438-23179 GCA_032191745.1 Picea mariana | reverse complement strand
TCCATCTAGATCAAGAATTCTAGCAATGGTGGCAATGGAGAAAAACTTCTCATCAAGGGTATATTGCTTGGACCCAATCTGTGACTAAGCTTTATGAACGCTTTGACACTGACACCAACCATTTGGGCCGTTTGACAAAAATGAAGCAATCAGGCACAATAGAAGACTTCATAGCTGCATTTGAGTGCCTGGATTTTCGAACAAAGGGCATGACTGATGCTTTATTTCGAGAGTGTTTTATCAGTGGCCTCAAGGAGGAGATTTGGGCCCATGTCCTCATGGCTCGACCTACGACTTGGGTGGAGGCTACTAAAAAAGCTAAAGAAGCACAACAAATTGTTTCCTCTCAAAATTGTAAGCCTTCCTTTATCCCTCACCCTAAACCAGTAAACCCCACTACTCCCTCCGCCCCATTAATAATCCAAAAATTGACCAGGGCTGAAATGGCTGAACGCCAACTCAAAGGCCTCTGTTATAATTGTGATGAAAAATATTTCCCAGGCCACAAATGCAAGGAACAAAATATTTTTATGTCCATCTCTGAGGATCTTCTGGAAGAGGATGTTGACACTCCCCTTGTGCCCAAGTCACCATAAATCACTAACATAAACCCTCCCTCCGACCATCCCAAAGTGGAACTGGTCATTTCCCTCAATGCTCTCACCGGCTTCTCTACCCCCCAAACCCTCAAGTTAATCGGTTACATCAAGTACCGAAAGGTCATCATTCTGCTTGATAGTGGCAGCACCCACAATTTTATTCATCGCCGCATTGCCCAAGAAACCCATTGCTACATCCATGTTGTCAACAATTTCCAAATCATGATTCCCAATGGTGGTTCTATGAAATGTGGCAAGTGCTGTGAAAATGTGTGTCTCCAAATTGGTGACTACCACCTAAAATCCCATATGTTTTCTATTGACATGGGTGGTTGTGACATTGTGTTGGGTGTAGACTGGCTAAGGGCTTTGGGTCCCATTTTCAAGGATTTTCAGAACTTAACCATGCAATTTGACCAAGGAGGCCACCAATATAAATTCCAAGGCATCATTGTTGGTTCACCTGAGGTCATCAATTCTCATCGCATGGAAAAACTGCTCAAAAAAGGTCATTCTAGTGTCATTGGCCAACTCCACGCCATACAAGCCACAAAGACACCCCCAGTGCCCCAAGACCTCCAAGCCCTCCTTTCTAAACATCAAATGGTATTTTCCACTCCCAAAGGACTCCCTCCTTCCCGCAGTGTTTATGATCATTCCATTCCCCTTGTCCCAGGAAGCCTTCCCCCCAATATATGTCCATATCACCAACCCTTTGCACAAAAAAATGAAATTGAAAAAATGGTCCAGGAACTCCTTATTGTCGGCGTCATCCGTCCTAGTATGAGCCCTTACTCCTCTCCGGTCGTCATGGTACTAAAGAAAGAAGGTTCTTGGAGAATGTGTCCTAACTTCTGTGCTCTCAACAAACTATCCATCAAAGACAAATTTCCCATTCCTATCATTGGTGACCTCCTGGATGAATTGAGTGGTGCCCAATTCTTTACCAAACTTGATCTTCGCTCGGGCTATCACCAGATACGTATGAAAGAGTCTGACATTCCCAAGACTGCCTTTCGCACTCATGAGGGCCACTATGAGTTTTTAGTCATGCCTTTTGGTTTGTGTAATGCCCCTCCACCTTCCAGAGCCTCATGAACCATGTCTTTCTCTATCATTTTGTCTTAGTTTTCTTTGATGATATCCTCATCTATAGAAAAACTTGGACAAACCATCTTACTCATGTGGATCAAGTTCTCCACCTACTCTCTCATCACCAACTTTTCCTGAAACAGTCCAAATGTGCTTTTGGTGCCTCAGAAGTAGAATACTTGGGTCATCTGGTGGGAAAGGATGGCGTCAGGGTGGAACCGAAAAATATTGAAGCTATGCAAGATTGGCCACACCCAAATACTTTCAAAATCTTGCGTGGATTTTTGGGCCTCACAGGGTATTATCGCAACTTTGTTAAGAACTACGGAAAGATTGCAACACCCCTCACGGCTCTTCTCAAAAAGAACTCTTTCACTTGGACTCCAGCAGCTGCTCAAGATTTTCAAACCTTGAAGATGACCATGTGCACCACTCCGGTTCTGGCCCTTCCTGACTTCACAAAAACCTTTGTGTTGGAATGTGATGCCTTAGGGAAAGGAATCGACACTGTCCTTATGCAAGAGGGTGGACCTTTGGCCTTCACTAGAAAGCAACTGTCTGAAAGGAATCTGGGCAAACCCATTAATGAAAAATAAATGTTGGCGATTCTGCATGCCGTTGAGTTGTGGCATCCTTATCTCTTGGGGCAACGCTTCCAAATTAAGACCGATCATCAAAGCCCCAAGTACTTTCTGGATTAATGCATTTCCTCCCAGGAACAACAAAACTGGGTGACTAAGATCTTTGGATATGATTATGATATCATTTACAAGAAGGGAAAAGACAATATCGTTGCGGATGTACTGTCCCAAAAATATGAAGACGAAGGATCCCTTTTTTCTCCTTCCTTCATTGTACCTGATTGGCTCCAAGCTGTGTGCCAGGAATGGCTTCAAGATCCCAAAAGTTTGCATCTGATCCAACAACTGTAGAACAATGCTTCGGCTCCCCTAGGGTACTCCTAGCTCTAAGATGAGCTTCGATACAAAGGTTGCTTATATTTAAGTAAACAATCCAAGCTCAAATCCACGATGGTTTTTGAGCTTCATGCTACACCCACAGCGGGGCACTCAGGGTTCACCAAAACATATGACTGAGTCAAACGTTCTTTTTTTGGGGATGGTATGAAACAAGACATCCGTAATTTTGTCACTGAATGTGAGGTGTGTTAATGCAACAAGGGAAAAACAGTCAAATCTCCAAGCACCCTCCAACCACTTCCGATTCTCGCTACTATTTGGAAGGATATCTCTATGGACTTTATTATAGGCTTACCAAAATCGGGGAATAAATCAGTCATAATGGTGGTGGTGGATCACCTCTCCAAGTATGCTCATTTTTTCACTCTTCACCACCCATTTACTGCATCCATGGTGGCTCAAATTCTCATGGACCAGGTCTTCAGGCTTCATGGCATGCCGCACTCTGTTTTTTCCAATCGAGACCCAACTTTCACAAGCAATTTTTGGCAAGAAATGTTTAAGCTACAAGGCACACAATTGCATCTCATCTCAGCTTATCATCCCCAGATGGATGGTCAAATGGAAGTTGTCAACAAGTGTTTGGAAATATATCTGAGGTGCTTTGCCTCTAAAAAACAACGCCAGTGGGCTCAATGGTTACCCCTCACTGAATGGTGGTACAACACTACATACCATACAGCCACTCGCATGACTCCTTTTGAAGCAGTATATGGACATAAGCCACCTTCAGTTCTCTCATACTTACCGGGTACCTCGAAGGTCCAGGTGGTTAACCAAACACTTACAGTCTGAGAGGATATCCTCCATACCCTTAAAGAGAACTTGGTGATGGCACAGAATAGAATGAAGCATCAAGCAGATCAAGGTCGCTCTGAATGTCAATTTGTAGAAGGGGATCAGGTGTTTCTGAGATTGTGACCATATAATCAAACTTCCCTCAAGGCAAAGCATTGTCAGAAGATATCACCCAAATTTTATGGCCCTTACACAGTTCTCAAGCATGTGGGTCAAGTCGCGTATCAGTTAGCTCTGCCCAGTCAGTCGAAGCTACATCCTATTTTTCATGTTTCATGCTTGAAGAAGGTGATTGGAACCAGGTGCCAAATTCAAACCAACCTTCTAGAGTTAGCTGAAGAGGATCCATTTGGCTACAGCCAGAAGCAGTTTTGGACCAGCGTGAGCGTTGCCTGCATCAGAGAACCATCAAGGAAGTGCTAGTATAGTGGAAAGATATGACTACAGCAGATGCCACTTGGGAACCAGCTGCCATTCTGCAGCAATTTCCACATCTCAAGCCTTGAGGACAAGGTTGTTTTTAAGGGGGAAAACATGTTAAGGTCCTAACCCACACATAGGTAGATCAATGTATTCGGATGTAATAAAGGTCAATATTAATAAGGCCTTTCAATAAAATAGAATAAGGCGGATGTAAGAAGACCTAATAAAATCTTCTACTTCTAGAAGGATCTTCCTCTAGATGCTTCTCTTAATAGACATATTTAGTATAAATAAGGGTCAAGGGTATGAAAACCCTAGCTTGGATATTATTGTAACAGAGCATTGCTCGATTGGAGGTTTCCCCCTCGAAGAGGCTTGTGAACATTGCTTTATGAATCAAAGTATTATTTCTATTGCTATTCTTATATCATTTCTGTGTTATTGTGAAGATTATGTTGGATATTTTATTGTTTTTCTGCCATTTCTAGCATTTTATTTTGGTTCTGCAGATTTTATATATCTGGTATCTTAAACTAAACTTTAGTTCAAACAACTCTTTCATCTTCCTTTCATGGTAATGCTCAGAAACATATTTCTCTTGGAAATATACTTTGAACTCCCTTAATAAGATCCTTTTCTCCTCAAGTTTCCTATCTTGTTTAAGTTGATCCCACCACATGGCTACATTTCCTTGCAACTATTAGGTTGCAATTATAGCTTCTACCCTTGACGGGTAATCATGTAGCTGGAACTATTTTTTCATTTCCAACAACTAGGCCTCAACCTCTTCTCCTCTCCTATGCTCACCATTGAAAGTTGGTGGCTTGATTTTCCTAAGTTCACCTCACAATATTTATTCCTTTGTCCTTCTCCTTTTACTCTGGACATGAGACACACTTGGGATTCTCCCTGACCCTAAACTTGCATGAGTTATTCTAGTGAATTTCATTGGAGAATGATGGTACTTGCTCATACTTCTTGATCATTTTTCATTCTCATGATCATCCTTTCTACTTTGGGATCTATATGCTAGCATTTTGCTAGCATTACTTACTTGTTGACATGTTCTTTGTTGAATTTAATATGAAACATGTTTAAGCTATGAAGTATCTCTTTCCAAGCCTTCATAATCATTTCATTACCTAATCTATAACTCTACACTTCTCTATGCAAGCTTATCATAGTTACATGATCCTTCCTGCCTCTTCTTCCATTTGACTTTGTCTCAATGTTTACCATGTTGGCATGCAAACATATCATCTCCTCCTCATGGATATAGGATCCTTTATCATCTTCCATAAATCTAGTCTTCATATAAGAACCAAATTTTCTTTCATGTACCTCTATTTCTGCAAGAAATGTGTGTGCAGTAATTATTGTTAGCACATGTATAATATAAAACATTTCATTAATTAAAATACACGTTATTATTCTATTTAATTTAAGAAGTACAAAATGCACCAATTCAAATTATGATTCGTTATATGGATTCCTCCTTGAAATAAATTTCCAACGGCTGTACCCATGCATGATTCCAAGTTTTGAGCAAAAAATTACAACATTTACAAGTTGCAATTTTCCACCCATTTATTGCTACAAAAATATATTTATAACTTTTTGAGAAATTTTAGTGCCCAATTCAAAAATTTTGGTGGAATATCTCTTCTTCTTCTCAACACCTTCTCATCAACTATTCATTTGATCAAATCCAAAGAATTTTAGTTTTTTTTTTCGATTTTATCATTGTATGCTACACGTGTCTTCTTTCTCTCCCAACACATTTTTTCATACCCATATTTCAAATCTATATCCATGGATGTATTCTACAAATCATAATGTTTCCATAGACAACTCTTGAGCCCCAAACAAACTTCTAGGCAAAGAGTCATTCCCTCTGGAAATAAATTGGTGCTGAAATTTTATCCTTACGGTTTTAGTTGTAACGTTCTCATACGAGCTCTATTTTTCACACAGGGTAGCTCATTGGATATATCTCTCTAAGTTTTCTTATTTGAATTGCAAGGATAGAGTGTACCTTAGTACATGTATTCCATGGTATACCTAGGAAGGTAATATGGGGTACCTAGGGAGGTACCCAATGGGATTGTGGTTATGTATTATTAGTGGAGGTCATTTAATATATGAGAATGTGGTCATTCAATGTAAGGTGGACTAGGTCCAATATTTAATAAAGGCCCACTATGGTAGTTAGATGTAATAAATGTGATAAGGCTCTCTAGAAGGTTCCTAGGAGATAGAGAGAGCTATATAAAGAAGTTTAAGAAATGTAATGAAACATAGTGAAGAATATTTTCATTGTAACAAGAAAGTATTGTTTGAGGAGTGCATTCCTTCCACAAGGAATAATATATGGTGTTACCCCACCTTAAGGGTTTTGACTATTTCTTGTGCTCAGTATTTGGTGAATGGTTTGGATTATTCTTGTTGATATTGTGGGTTTATTTTGAGATTTATCTTTAGATATATTCGGGTACTTAACAATTGGTATCAGAGAAATTTCCTTGGTAAAATAATGGGAGAATGTTTTGGCTCTTTTTGCAGATTGTTTCTAGGTAAAAAAGAGGGCGACACACTTCAGGTTCAGATCTGAAACTTTCTGAGTAGAATTTGGAAAAAAAAATTGGATATTTGAATTCCTCTCGAAAAATACCCAATTTCAAATAAACAAATTGGCCGAAATGGAGTCCAGGAAGGGAAGTTATGAACATTTTAAATTCAATAGTTTTTCAGGGTTTTTTCAGAAAAACCACACGATTTGTGCAGTAAGTTATTTTTACACTGTAGTTTATGTTGAATATTTTTTCCAAGCAATATATATTTTATAGGAAAAGAAGATGGCCCTAGTATTGAAGAAGTCATAAAACATAGGAAGTCATTCGGTCAAGAGCATTGGAAAGTGATGATAAATTTGAGTTTATAAGGTGATGTAGCCATTTGGTGGAATTCACTTAGCTATAGAAAAATGATGGCACTCTCTAATGAAGAATTTGAAAAAATCCTTTTAGAAAAATGGTTTCATGCCAAAAGTAAAGAAAGAAACAAAGTTTTATTTTCATGTGGCAATTCTATATTACAGGTTCATGGATGTATTCATAAAGAAAATATCATTGTTTCTATTAACCCTAGTTTCCTGCATAATTTTATCAATGTTAAGTTGGTTAATAGATGACAAGTTCCTCAAAGAATGTTCAAAGCACACAGGTTGAGGGTGAAAATTTTCAAATTTTTAAATATTTGAAGATCGCCATGGAAAAATATGTGTTGCATTCAAATTTTATGCTATGGATATGGATGAAGTGGATATTGTTTTGGGATATCCTTGGACAAAATCAGTGGGTACCATTAATATTAATATGCAAAAGAAGTTTCTAAATCTTTGGTACAAGAAAAAGAAAATTACATTGCAGAATGTGTCTCTTAGTAAGAAAGATGGGCCCATGGAGGCTAGCAAAGAGGTTATTTCTGAGTATGAAGTTGAATCAAAGATAGAGTCTACAAAAGGAGATGAAGCAAAACTACAAGAGGGACATAATCAGGAAGCTATGGAGTTCATTGACTCAAAGGAACAAAGTGTTGCAAATTTGAAGAAAAAAGAACAGATTCCTACGGTTGTTGTATATCACCATCCACATCATATAGAGAAACAACAATGATCAAGGAAAGGGCATGTGCATCAACATATTTATGCACTAGAAGGGCACTAGACAGGAAACCAATAAAGAGGTGCATGGAGGACTATAGACACTACGGGAAGAGCTCGGGATATAGAAACAATCCCATGGAAACCCTGACATGATTCAGAGCATGATCAAGGTGGAAAGGAAGCAGATGGACATCATGTTTGAATTCCATTGGGATGGATGGATGGTCGTACTTGGTACCAATTGGCTACATTGCTTAGTTGATCATATCGTATGGTTTCTTCTCGTGTTTCAAGGATGGAACATGTGAAGGGGGATGGAATGTAGTATACCTAGGAAGGTAATATGGGGTACCTAGGGAGGTACCCAATTATTAGTGGAAGTCATTTAATATATGAGAATGTGGTCATTTAATGTAAGGTGGACTAGGTCCACTATATTAATAAAGGCACACTATCATATTTAGATGTAATAAATGTGATAAGTCTCTCTAGAAGGTTCCTAGGAGATAGAGAGAGCTATACAAAGAAGTGTAAGAAATGTAATGAAACATAGTGAAGAATATTGTCATTGTAACAAGAAATTATTGCTTGAGGAGTGCATTCCTTCCATAAGGAATAATATATGGTGTTACCCTACCTCAATGGTTTTGACTATTTCTTATGTTCAATTTGGTGAATGGTTTGGATTATTCTTGTTCATATTGTGGGTTTATTTTTATATTTATCTTCAGATCTATTCTGGTACTTAACACATTTTCTTGGGTTTTGATTGTCTAAAAATTTCGTTTAGGGCCTAAAAAATGCCTCGCATGTTCATGACCTTCAAAAACCCAAAAAAAATGTATATATATGATTGTTTTATTGTTGTAATAAACATTTAAATATGAGACATTGATCTCAAAATCGGGTGATATCTCAGTCATTGATATGACTCTATCAACCATCAACAAAATTCACTACCAAACCAAACTTTTATGTGAATTGACCTGACTCCCGATCATAGGCCATTACTCATTGGTCATTTATGTTGATAAACAATTTCAATACCGTGTTAAACCGACTGACTCAACTGTCAACCATTCACTATTCCCTTTGGTCGAATGAAGCACCTTACTGATTCAGCTGACCCAACCATTAGTCATTGACCAATTCTATTTACTGACATAGAATCCCACGTGGATTCTTACATGGCATGAAACACATACTATAACATGGAATCAGGTTGATGTATCATGACACATCAACACCCTATTTTCTTCATCGATCATTGACCATTTCTTTTGGTTGAATCAAATGCCTCACTATTTCGGCTGACACCATACCATCGACCATCGACCATCAACAATTTATATTGCTCATTAGAAACACTTTGTTGAGTCGGCCGACACCCAACCATTGGCCCATCGACCTTCAACAATTTCTCTTGTTCGATCAAAACACTTCCCCGAGTCGGGTGACACCCAACCATTGGCCTTTGACAGGTTCTCTTGTTCAATCAAAACACTTCGTGAATCGTTGAGTCAGACGACACCCGACCATCAACCCATTGACCATTGGAAATTTGTCTTGTTCAATTGAAGCACTTCACCGAATCTAGCTTACTCAAATCTCAGCCATTGGTGATTTCATTTGGCCAACTCCAACACTTAGAAAATTTTCAACTAAACTTCCAATGAATTTGGACCATTGATATCCCATTGAAAAATGATCTTATTCATCAATATACCAACTGTTTACAACTTTGTCCATGCCTGATCATCAGACATCAACAGTCAAAGATTTCTTTTGGCCGAATGAAATTCTTTTCCAATTTGGTCGACTCGACCATCGATCATTGGTGATTTATATTGGATAATTTCCACCAATTAGGAATTTCAACCAAATCCCTAATGAATTTGGACCATTGATGATCCAGATTATGTTCGAAATTAAATGAAAGAAGAGAAATTACAATGAAATACTCATGAAACTTGCTAGAAACAAAGAAATACAACAATACTTGATTTTTATTAATGAAAGAATTGTAAAGAGACTGTAAAAATACAGAGTGCAAGACTCGCTAGAATGGTGGCATATTTATGTCTGAGAAGAGATTTCACGGATACGCTCATTCACAAGAAGATGATTACAATGAGGATCCAAAGGAATTTTTATGTTAAACAGGAATTCCAAAATCCTAGACATCCAAAAACCTAACCCTAGGAGATGAAATGCCAAAAGTCATGTGGGCCCCGTTTGGGTAAGTTAGTACATTAACTTATTGGGGTTGTAACTCTTGCATACGATATTCGTTTTAGGCGCGTGATATCTCGTTGGAGAGGTATTTTTGAGAACTATGCATTACTTCATCAAACTATGACTCTGTCTATATTTTGATTGTGGCGAGACAAAATAACATTGTTTAGGGCCCCAAAATGGCCCTAGAAGTACATCAAGATGTGCTGACATGAAAATACACAAAATRAGACAGTTGGATTGGGTGGGGTGCCACGAGTATCCACTTGGAATATGTGTAGGGATCCAAACTGCCCTGAAATTTTAGAACCCACAATTACAAAGAAGTATAGAAGAACGTGTTGAAATAAAAAAATGGAAAAATCAACCAGTTAGAACAGGTGGGTGGCCACCAATATCCACCTGGATCAATCCTCCCCCCTCAAGAATCAATGGTCTCCATTRCATTGAGTGCCCGGGGAAGAGGGAAAACCATGTTTTGAATCTGAATCTTGGTGAGTTGTGTGCTTTGTTGGAGAAGTTGTGATGCTTGGTCTGTGGAAGACTATCACAAACTGGTTGTTGTTGGGGTTGAATATGCTCCACCAACCTTTTGTCTCTGGGTTTGATGGGGCATTGTGTAGGCACCATTATAGGTGAAGAAACAATATCTTCTTTCTCTTCGATAATCTATTTTTGTTGGATAGAAGGTGTTGAGTCTGCAGTGGTTGTAGTGGTATTCTGTGCATGATGCTTTGAACATATTGTGAAGAGGATGAATTTTGTAGTATCAAAGATTACCTTGTGACACTATTTTGGTGGAGCAGTAGTCAGAACTATCTCTAGTATCCGATAGAGCTGGCCTCCCAGAGTAATAATGACACTATGAGGTTTAGACTCATAGACATCATGACGTCTCCACATATATGGTTGGCCCAAAACCACATCACAGACATCAAGAGGGGAAACAT
>JASDQU011310642.1:20165-35377 GCA_032191745.1 Picea mariana | reverse complement strand
GTCATAAGTTCCCTTTCAACTGTCCTTCATTTCCTACACACTTCCACTCCAAGAATTCTAAGAGCATAGATTTGATAATATTCACAATCTATCTTGACAAAGCAAATCTCAAAGCCACTCTAACTAAGCTAACAATCCCAAGCCAAAAAGCTCCAAAGCTCAAAAACTAACTTTATCCATGAGAACTCCTCTCCTTTTATAAGTTGTAGAGGATAAGGTGAGAAGGTTAGGATGATCCCACTAAATCATGAAAGCGAGTAAGATCCAAACCATTCGGATACCACCTCACCATGGAAGTTTCTCCTTCTGGAAGATTCAAGAAAACACTCGTTTTTCCCAAGTGTAGGCATTCTCGCACCCTACCTATAGAGCAACCTGCGAACCTCTCGCAACCCAACTATGGTGCAACCTGCGAGAATCAGGCATTCTCACACCCTGCCTATATAGCAACTTGCGAACTTCCCTTTTTACAAGGTTTTTACAAGGGAAAATGCAACTTCTTTTCTCAGGAAAAGTTCTTCTCCCTTCTCTCTTCAGGAACTCAGGCCACTGACCCCTCTGAAGGCAATAGATAGGTTTACATCATTAACATTCATAGGGATGATGAAAATAATGTGTAACACCCCCATCGAGACAAAGGCCTGGAGGCATAGGCAAACTTGTGTTGAACTCAGTTATCAATCTTGATGTTATGGTTTGTTGTTTTTACTTCTTATATGGATACAACATTCTTAAATTAAGATTCTTATCTTTCTTATTAAATCCTAAATGGTAAAATAATTGATGCATAAACTTAACCATAGTATTTAAAAGATCAATTTCGGATCAAGTGGTATTAGAGAAGGTTGATAGTTGGTTGTTTGAGTTTGCATGATTACCAGGGAAAAGCTAAGTCATGGTGAAGGAGAGCTTGTAGAAGGAGATCCATAGATTGGATCAAGAAAGAGGACATCTCAAAGTGAGAATATGGCATCAGAAGAAGGACTTTATAAAAACAAAAGAGAGTTTCAAAAGACTTTCTTTTCCATGTTGATGCAGGAGCATCGTCAGCAAGCCCACGTGGAGGGACAACACAACGCCATAGCACATTGTTTTAATTAAAAGGAATCTAAAAAAAACTGGCGTTTTCTATAGATCTGTTTTGAACGGATGATTGAAAAAGAGAGAGACACTCAGAAACTGAATGATCGCAAGAGATCTGGGAGTTTCACTCCCAGACTTTAATGTAATGGAGCTTGAGTAGTTGTTAGTTGTTACTTCAATAGAAGAGGTAGTCGAAGGGAAACCTAGAGGACCTCTTGTATATGTAGATGCATAGTATGCCTAAATGAGGCTGCTGCAAATTAGATAGGATATTGTTGTGATTTAGTTATCGTTTTTCATAGCTGTAGCCATTTACATTTGAATGAATATAACAGAGGAAAATTGATCCATTGTAGAGTGTCGCTATTGTTTATAGTCTTTCTATTATTTCGTGTTTCATGAATGAAGGAGTCATATAAATGAATGTATGAAACTGTGATATCTTAGTATAAGTTTCAATCATTTCTCTTCATTGAGTTCATCCAAGGTGTGCATATAGTTCACAAGAAGTGCATTGATAGAGTCCATTTGGATTCATAAGCTCAGAAGAGATAGCGTGAATTTTTCCATTTGCAAGGAGCGCAAAAGGACTGTTGCAAGGTGTGCATAGTCACCCGCAAGGAGTTAAGTCTTACGTAAGAATCTATTACAAGGATTGCACATATACGAAAATTGATTAAGAGACGAAGTGGCCCTCAGAGGAGACAAAGACTTCGAGAGATAAAGCTCAATAAAGATAGCGCAAGGAGTGCATGCAAAAGTAATTTCTTCCAAGATTCACAGGCTCAGGAGGAGTAGTGAAAGTTTGCACGCATTGCGCAAGCATGCACCCGAGTCGAAGACAATATTCATTGTCAAAGTTCAGGAGGAAAGTGAAGACGAGACCCTTTCAAATGATTTTGCAGGAGAAGGTTCAAAGACCAAAACTTTGAACACTTAGAAAGTTTCCCAAGTCCGGGAGAACAAATAAGCTCAGGACGAGGAGTGACAGCAACCGTCAGAGCAGTTTTAGAGAGAAATCTGGACCGTTAGATCAGTGTCCAGGAAAGCAAAGGGAGAGAGCGAGGAGGAGTAGATCCCAACCATCGGATCTAAGCACAGAGGATCGACAGTCATCTGATCCAGGTAAAGTGCATGGGCCTTAACCCATGTGTACATAAAAGAATTGACTTTCCAAAGTCTTGAAGTGATTAGGGGTTGTTCGTTTGTCGAAATGGACAGGTGGCGCATGATCCACAACTTCGGAAGTTTTTGGACAAGGAGGAGCAAATTTTCCTACATGAATCATAACCATCTAATTCAGAAGAACATGCAGTAGAGATCCGTGAACTCCGAGAGAAAGTGAATGTGTAGAGTTTGAGACTCCTGAAGCCCGAAGAGGCGAAGTGAACCCCAACTGTCGATCTATGAGAGACACGCGTTGACAAATTTTCGTCTTCTTGTAAAATGCTCCAGAAAAAGAAGAACATGGAGAAGTTGAGAGTTGATATTTCCAAACACCAAAGTCCCAAAGTGGACGAGAGTCGTTGGTCCGAGGAGGACGCGTGGCGCTAGATCTAAGACTCTGAGTACAGAATACTCCGAAGGAAAGAGGAGGGTGAAAGCGCCAAAGTCCCAAAGTAGAATCTTGATCGTTGATCGAGAAGAGAGCCTAAGGATCATTGATCTGGTCGAAAGGGCCAAATTCCCGAAGTGGGAGCAGAGTCGATGATCAAGGAGGATGTGTGGCAGATGATCTACCATTACAGAGAAATATCTTTGGGAGAAACGAGAGTTTAAGAATTGAAATTCCTGAAGCCCACAGAGATGGAGGGCCAAAGTGAATTTCAATCATCAGATCCAGAGGACAAGTGGCGTGAATCTGTGGATTTCGGGTAAAGACCCGAAGTAAACGTCAGTTGTCAGATTGTCCGAAGTAGATCTGAACCGTCAGATTTGGAGAACATGTTGCACGAATCTGTGGATTCCGGGTAAAGACCCGAAGCAAAATTCGATCGTCAGATCGTCCAAAGTAACTCCCCACCATCTGATTCAAGGGGACGTGTGGCAGAAGATCCATCATTGCGGAAGAAAGGAAAGTTTGAGATTTGAGAATTCTGAAGTCCGGAATTCTGAAAATGATCACAACCATCGATCCGGGAGAGGTAGATATGAATTGTTGGTTTCCAAGAGGTAGATATCGGTCATCCATTTAGAAGCATCATTAATATCATGAGATCGACAGTCACCTCAGATTGTAGAGACAGGAGGTGCATGAGCTTTAAAAAGTTGAGGGCGGGCCGCAATCGAGACCACGGTTTTGGTAGAATGACACGTGGTGGCTCGAGGTGAATTGCGAGGCGAAAATTAGTTTGGTTCTAAACCACCTTTGAGTGTGCCCACAATCACGTGTTTGTGTGAGGTCACCACCCAAGTTCACATCTATGGAGGAGCCAAGGAAAAGGAGCTAGTGCTAGCTCTAATATTTCACTGAGTGCGAAGGGGAAGGTCGTGGGTACCATAAGACCTGAACTAGAAGCTGAAAGGGCATTTGGTTGATTAAGAAGTGAGGCTATCAAGGTCTCAAAGAGTTGTTTGACTCAGAGAATCAAATATCCTCGACCGGTAGGTCGCGTATCCCTTAGTAGATAAGGGGGTCTGCATCAAGTGGTATCATAGCCTAAAATTTTGTCTGCAGATCATAAGCAAAGGAGAGACGATGAAAGGAGATACTTTGATACCATCAAGTGGTATCAGAGCCTAAAATTTTGTCTACATATTGTAGGCAAAGGAGAGACGGTGAAAGGAGATACTCTAATACCATTAAGTCATATCAGAGCTTAAAATTTTGTCTGCAGATCATAGGCAAAGGAGAGACGATGAAAGGAGTTACTCGGATACCATCAAGTTGTATCAGAGTTGATTTCGTTTGTAGATTTCAAGCGAAGGAGATAGAGATAGTTTGATATCATCAAGTGATATTAAATATTAAATTTTCTTGCATACAACAAGCAAAGGAAAGAGAAGACAGTCTAACTACATTAGGTAGTATCAAGAGATGAATTTTGTCTGTAAAGATGAGAAGGTGAATAGAGATAATCTGATGACATCAAATAGTATCAGAAGTTGAAGCTCGCCTCTAGACAACAGGTGAAGGAGGAGACATAGTACTGATTCTCTGTGAATATTGTTGCAAGGGTGCATCAAATGGTGGACAACCAGGTGGGTTGAGGTAAGAGGAAGATGGCTACTGAAGGCCATGAGCGTGGTCAAAGAGGAGACCTCCAGCAGAAAAGTAAAGTAGAATTTGAAAAGGAGATCAGTGAGATAAGAGAAAGGATGGAAAATCTAGCATTGAAGATGCAACATGAGACAGAGGTACATTGGAGGTACGAATTGCCTCTGAAGAGGAAGATAATTTGGCATGTTCAGAAATTGTTGGCCAAAGGACAATAACAACTATTAAAGAGGTTTCTGAGGCATGTTGAAAACATCAGTGACACAGAGGTGAAAGTGATTCACATCTGTGAACCATAGATTGGGAGGAATCTCAGTGATGATGAGGGAAGGAGATCAATGGATGATCTCATAGACTACCAAGGGGGTAGTGATGGAAGTTCAAGTGTCTAGGTGGACAATGGAGAGAGATCAGGTGATCTCATAGGCTTCCAGGTGGGTAGAGAGAAAATCCCAAGTTGTTAGGTGGGAAAGGGAGAAGAGATGAACTCAGATGAGAGGTCATATCAACAAGGAGTTTTGATGGAAGAAGATCAGAGGTGTGTTCTGATCATTAGGGAGTTCAAATAGTCATACAAAATAGTCCAGCAGAGGCTAATACAAGTGTTTCACATGAGGAGGTGGTGAAACAAGAATCCAAGAAAGAGGCCATGAGGCCAAATGCTTTTAAATCTAACTGTGACTGTGATGCAGGTGTAGCAGAGGAAAGACAGCTAACAAGGTCTGTCAAAAGGAGGAGGAGGAGAAGACACTGATGTCTGCCCCAGCAGAAAAAGAGGAGAATTCAGATGAATTTATCACTCAATGGGAGTAAGAACTGAAGATGTTGGAGGATCGGTTGGACAATACAAAACCAGAATATGGCTACCAAGAGACAGTCATGCAGATTGTAGGAGAAGAGAATTCAATAAAATTACTCAAAAATTTCAGCCCGGGAGCTGAACAAGAGATCAATACAACACTGTAGCCTACAGTAGAAGAGGAAGTAGACAACATAGACTTTTCCTATATGTATGAGGAATTGGAAGCCCATGAGAGAAAGATAAATATGAAGAGTAGGCATATCCAACAGGCTAAGTTGGAAACCGGTGGAGGAGCATACGATCCTGGGGAGCAGTTGGAGGAAGTTGGAGTTGAACCAACACAAGAGGAGATGACATAAGTCAATCTATCAGAGGAGAAAGTTGAGCAACAACTCAGTGGTGAGACTGTAGAAATGGATTCTACAACAGAGTGGCCAACTAGTGCCACAAGAGATGAAGATAAGATGAAGGATCAAATTGATCATATTTCCATGGAGGAGGGAGAGAAAACATTACAACGTGCCCAAGAGATGGAGAAAGAAGAGCATTCGGTGGAATTGCTCAAAAATTTCAGCCAAGGAGATGAACATAAGGCAACTGTAGAATTAGGATCTACAGCAGGGGGAGAATATCATTCAAAGGAATGGCTCAAAATTTTTGGTCAGGAAGCTGGGCAAGTGATAACTATAGAATGTGAACCTACAGCAGAGGAGGAAGCAACAGATAGCATGGATCTTGTTGATCTATGTGAAGAGATGGAGGCCCTGGAGAGAAGGGTAAAAATGAAAAAGCATCTTATCCAACAATTCAAGTTGGAAATTGATGGAGAGAAGAGGCAACAGAGCATACTACAGGGGGGAAACCGGACAGTGGACCAACTAGACAAAGAAATAAAGGAGGTAAAGAGATTGATGATGGAAGCAACACAAGAGGAAGACGTTAGAGAAGTATGGGACAGAAGAAAACCTACAGAAGAAACAGGGCAGAAGAGGCATCAAGAAAAAGGAGCAGATGAACAACTCTAAGAGAAGTTATGGGAACCTGGAGGATCGCAACAGCAGAGCAGAGGGAGCCATGAGTAGGAGCTCATGATTTTCCCAGTAGTGGAGTATGATGCAGGAGCATTGTCAACAAGCCCACATGGATGGACAACATATCATGCCTTTTTAATTAAAAGGAATCTAAAAAAAACTAGTGTTTTCTGCAGATCCGTTTTGAACGGATGATTGAAGAAGAGCGAAATGATCAAAAACTGAATGATCGCAAGAGATCTGGGAGTTTCACTCCCAAATTTTAATGTAACAGAGATTGATTAGTTGTTAGTTGTTACTTCGATAGGAGAGGTAGTTGGAGGGAACCCTAGAGGACCTCTTGTATATGTAGATGCATAATATGCCTAAATGAGGTTGCTGCAAATTAGATAGGAGATTGTTGTGATTTAGTTATCATTTTTTATAGTTGTATCCATTTACATTTGAATGAATATAACAGAGGAAAATTGATCCAATGCAGAGTGTCTCTATTGTTTACAGTCTTTCTGTTATTTAGTGTTTCATGAATGAAGGAGTAATATAAATGAATGTATGAAACTGTGATATGTTAGTATAAGTTTCAATCATTTCTCTTCTTTGAGTTCATTCAAGGTGTGCATACAATTCACAAGAAGTGCATTGACAGAGTCCATTTCGATTCATAAGCTCATAAGAGATAGCATGAATTTTTCCATTTGCAAGGAGTGCAAAAGGACTGTTGCAAGGTGTGCACAGTCACCCGCAAGGAGTGAAAAAGGATTGTTGCAAGGTGTGCACAGTCACCCGCAAGGAGTTAAGTCTTGTGTAAGAATCTATTGCAAGGAGTGCACAGATCCAAAAAATGATTAAGTGACGAAGTGGCCCTCAGAGGATCCAAAGACTTCGAAAGATAAATCTCAAGAGAGACATCGCAAGGAGTGCGCGCAAAAGTAATTTCTTCCAAGATTCGTAAGATCGGGAGGAGTAGTGCAATTTTTCACATAGTGCACAAGCGTGCACCTGAGTCGAAGACAATATTCATTGTCAAAGTTTAGGAGGAAAGAGAAGACGAGACCCTTTCAACTGGTTTTGCATGAGAAGGTTCAAAAACCAAAACTTTGAACATGCATGGCACCAGATCTAATACTCCGAGTACGAAATACTCCGGAGGAAAGAGGAGGGTGAAAGTGCCAAAGTCTCGAAGTAGAATATCGATCATTGATCGAGAAGAGAGCCTAAGGACCGTTGATCTAGTCGAAAGGGCCAAAGTCCCAAAGCGGGAGCAAAGTCATTGATCAAGGAGGATGCGTGGTAGACGATCTGCCATTACAGAGAAATCTCTCCGAGAGAAACGAGAGTTTGAGAATTGAGATTCCTGAAGCCCCTAGAGCCGAAGGGTTGAAGTGAATATCAATCGTCAGAGTCAGAGGATAGGTGGCGTTAATCTGTGGATTCTAGGTAAAGACCCAAAGTAAACGTTGACCGTCGGATTGTCCAAAGTAGAACTAAACTGTCAGATCTGGAGAACAGGTTGCGTGATTCTGTGGATTTTGGGTAAAGACCCAAAGGAGACGTCGATATTCGAATCATATGAAGTAAATCCCCATGACCATATTCAAGGGGACGTGTGGCAGAATATCTGTCATTGTGGAAGAAAGGAAAGTTTAAGATTTGAGAATTCTGAAGTCCAAAATTCTGAAAACGATCACAGTCGTCGATCTGGGAGAGGTAGATCTGAACTGTTGGTTTCCAAGAGGTAGATCTCAGTCATCCATTTAGAATCATCATCAAGATCATGAGATCGATGGTCACCTCACATTGCAGGGACAGAAGGTGCATGAGCTTTAAAAATTTGAGGGCGGTCCGCAATCAAGACCATGGTTTTGACAGAAGGACACGTGGTGGCTCGAGGTGAATTGAGGGGGAAAAAGTAGTTTGTTTCCAAACCACCTTTGAGTGTGCCCTCAATCACGTGTTTGCATGAGGACATCACCCAAGGTCACATCTATGGAAGATCCAAGGAAAAGGAGCTAGCTCCAGCTCTGATATTTCTCTTAGTCCGAAGGGGAAGGTCACGGGTACCATAAGACTTGCACTAGAAGCTGAAAGGGCATGTGGTTGATTAAGAAGTCAGGCTATCAAGGTGTCAAAGAGTTGTTTGACTCATAGAATCGAAGATCCCTGACCAGGAGGTCATGCAGCCCTTAGGAGAGAATGGGGTCTGCATCACATGTCAAAGATGGTAAAAGTGTTGTAGGATGATTACTTGGAACGGAAGAGACTAGTTCAACGGGAATCTTCAAATCAAGCCAAAAGTGAAGAAGTAGAGGACCCTCCAAAATATCCTCCTTCACCTCCTTCATCTCCATCTTCTTCTTATTCTTCAAGTACAAGTTCAACTTCTACTGCAAGAAATCATTCTCATAAACATAAGCCTGATATGCCATTACTTAAACTTGATGTAAAATTTGTTTTGCCTATGTATGGTGGCGAAGTTAATGTTGAGAAACTTGATAATTGGGTTAGAAAGATGGAGGTATATTCTAATGTGTAGCAAATCAAAGATGAGGCAACTGAAATTATACTGGCATCACTTCGTCTTGAAGGCATAACCCTCATCTGGTGGCAAAGTAAGATGCAACATGGAACTCAACAAGTTGGTAAGATTTTTCCATCATGGCATGATTTTATTTCCGCACTTAGAAAAAAGTTATATCCTTTGGGGTATAAGGAAAAGGATTTAATTTAATGGAAAAGTCTTAAGCTAAGAAAAGGACAATCGGTGCAGGAATATAAAGATGAATTTCATAAGATGGCTTTGATGTTAGATGTTCTGTTAACTACAAAAGAAACTCTTATGAAGTATATAGGAAGTTTTCTTGCTTATATTTGTAATAATGTATTTATGTTTGGACCTACTAATCTTGATGAGGTTTCTATTCAAGAAACATATATTGAAGCAGGGAAAACTGGAGTTAGTGTATCAGGGGAATCATCTTCAAAGAAATATGGCAAATAAAAATGGAATGGGAAGAAAGTAAATCCAGGGACAGTGAAGGAAGAGAAGCTCTCTTGCAAGCATTGCAAGAAATAAGGGCATGATGATGAGCATTGTTGGAAATTACACCCAGAGAAGAAACCAAAGTGGTTCAAAGAGAGGAAAGGGAGGCAGAAAGTTGCAACAACAACACGACCAATAGACTTGGGATCAAATTCAGGTGATGAGTCTAAGATTACAATAGCTGGTTTGACAGGTAAAATTGGTGATGGTTTTGATTCAAGAAGTAAGTTGTTTCATATAAGGGTCATAATGAAACATACTAAGATCGATACATTGATAGATAACGGATCTCAATCTAACTTAATTTCCGAAGAAGTGGTTAAGAAATTGGGATTAAACACTAAGATGCATCACTAAACCTATTCACTAAATTGGATAAGCAAAGATCATAAATTGCCCATAACAAAGCAATGTATCATAAATTTTGCAATTACATCTAAGTATGTGGATGAAGTAATATGTGATGTGGTCCTGCTAGAAACATGTGGAATAATCTTATGTAGCCTTTATTTATATGATCGCAAAGCAATCTTCTACAGGGAACAAAATCAAAATCACTTGTTTAAGAAAGGCAATGAATATGTTGTACATGCTCATCACATAAAAACAAATCAATCTCTTTTAACAATGGAACAATTAAAGAAGGCAACTTATGCAAGCAATACACCTATAATTGTGTCAAGTAAAGAAGTTGATATTAAGCATGAACATGAGATGGTTTTAGGATGGAAGTTCAATCATACTTTGCTTCAATATAAGTTAATGTCGTGCAAGCTCGCCAAACATATTGGTTCAGTTTCAGTCATATTTCTGATTTTATCGCCGCTAATATTTTCTACATGGATGGTAGTGGATTCAGTAAGATGTGAACGAGTTCAAATGGATAACAATATAATTTCAGTTTTCACAGTTATTATGCAATTGATTATGATGCGACAGGTACACGGGATAGAGTTTAAAGACAAAGGACAAGGTGGGAGGCCTATCTTGCACTTGATGTCAAGTTAATACCCTTTTGAAGGACCAAAAGGTCTTAGTGGGGAGGAATGTTACAAAATGGATCCAGGAAGGCCACAATTTCAATATTATCAAAATCGTACAAAACCAACACCATTGTGTAGGGATCATCATGCCGATTCCGACCATATATTTTTTTCCAAAAAATGGACACCGTATGCGAAAGTTATCGCGTTCTGAAATTTTTCCCAAACAAGGAAAAAGTCAAAGGTAAAAGTCAATTGGTAAAAGTTCGTATAGCTAACATGGTAGATGACATCAACAATACATCATGATGACTTCAACAGGGTGATGTGGCAGCACCAGGAACTAACATGTGTCAGTCATTTTTGACATTTTCAGGGGTGATTTGGCCCAATAAAAAAGTGACACATGGCATTATACGGAAGTGAAACATGGTTGTATGAAAGTGACATGTGGTTGTACGAAAGGATGATGTGGCATTGTATGAAATTGACACATGGAAATATAGAAGGATGATGTGGCACTGTATGGACGATGACGAGGCACTGTATGGATGATGATGTAGTAGTTGATGTGGCATGCTAACATGGCTTGGGCCAATGAAAAGGGGACACATGTCCCAATGAGGAGACGCCACATGGAACCTTCTAGAAGGTCAAATACGTTTGGCGGTTTCCACCAAATCTAGCGGTTACCACCAAATTTGGCGGAAATCCTCCAAATCTAGAGAAATCCTGCTAAATTTGGCTAACTATCGCTAAATTTGGCGGAGTCTGGCTTATTTAGTTGAGCACAGAAATCGAGAAAAATAAGTTTGTTTTCGCACGTATATCGAAACTGTACGGACTGCACAGATATGACAAGGCGCAATATTGGGATTTGTGTCGAGGGGAGGTGTCGATGGCATGTTCAGAAGTAGGTTGACTTCATACTCAAAAGTTGTAGAATTTCGAGGGGAGTCTGAATATGGATTCTATTTTTTCATCTGAGTAGTTGAACATAAAATTTCCTACAGAGTCGAAGATGTTGAGCCAAGCATAGCCAAGTTCATACTCAAAAGTCTCAGAATTACCTATTCCAACCAATGGTGATGTTTGTTTCTATCCAAAAGTTTCATATCTGAAAGGTGGTTTCAGGAGTTGTTGTGTAAGCCTTTCTTTTTTATTCTTAAAGCATTGAAGATTAATAAGAAGCCTCCCCCATTGAGACAAAGGCTCGAAGACGTAGGCAAACTTGTGTCGAAGTCCATTATCAATCTTGGTGTTATGGTTTGTTGTTTTTACTTCTTATATGGCTGAAACAGTCTTTCATTAACCTTCTTCTCTTTCTTATTAAATCCTAAATGGTAAAATAATTCATGCATAAACTTAACCATGGTGTTTAAAAGATCAATTTCATATCAATGATATGGGTATTACATCATCACAAAGGTTGTGGGTGACAATGTTTTTGAATTGAGTATTCCCCCTTTCCTCGGCTTCCACCAAGTATTTAATGTGGAGTTGTTTCAACCATATTTCCCACCTCTGTTGGACACCTCAAAAGTGGCCGAGCAATTGGCCCCTACAGAACTCAAATCTGACTGTAATTCACAAGCTAGAGTGGATTGGATCATGGAAACCAAGATGAATGACACCTGCTAGAAGAACATACAACTCTATCAGGTTTTCAAAGCAGGTAAACTACTTTTGTAAGGCAAGTGGCTCACCAAGATTCAGATTCAACAAAAGTTTCCTCATCTCCTGAGAGAACTTGATGCAATGGGGACCATTACTTCCTAAGGGGTGAGAACTAATCTAGGTGGATATCAATGGACACCCACCTCTTCCACTAGCTCATCACAGTTCTCCATCTTGGCCATTTTTGTTATGATTTTCTATTCCTAAACTTCTAGGGTCATTTTGAGGCCCTAAACGAAATTTTTTGGTCCATTCAGGGGAAAAGGGTGGCCATGGCCTACCCTAGTTTGCCAAAAATTGTACTTATCAGTTAGATTTTTCCAGCAAGCTAATTTTCACACCAAACATATATTGTATGAAAACATTGTTCCCTCGAGAAATTGGTGTATTAACTAACCACCTTGGGGCCTGCAAACCTTTTGGTGCTTTGCCTCCTAGGATTAGGGTTTTGGACTGTTAGGATTCTTTATTTATGTTAAAAGGACATTGTTTAGGTCTATTGTGATATATTTTTGTGAATGAGTGTAGATGACATATCTTTCTCTTCAGAGATAAGCTACCACCATTCTAGTTAGTTTGTGTTCTATAGTATTTTACTATTCTTTTCATTAATAGAAGTTGGGTTCACTGGATTTTTGTACTCTATGATATATTTCACTGTGTGATTCATTTTGTTCTCAATATAATCTAGATCATTGAAAGCGTCGTGACTTCTTTATAAACCATAAGCATAGTCGATAAGAGCCATGGAGCTCTCCTATGAGCCCAACAAATAAATCACTAGTTCATGTAACTATTTTGATCACAACCTTATGTTAGGCATCTAAACTATCATCTCAATGGTGGAAAACAACTTGAACAATGGATAATGATGAACAACACAAATTTTGGGTATTAAGTGGTTTACTAATTGTTTCCAGGGCTTCACCCATCCACATAATAGTGACTGATGTTTTAATGAGAAGTTAATGAAATGCTCAGAGTTATATGTATAAGGAAGGTGCTTATTATTACTCAAGAAAATATAAAACTAGTTCTTATATAATAGGTATCATCCCACATGCCTTTAAAGAGTTACTAATATCCCCCATCCACCTCTCTCTCAAAATAAAATTGAAAGGTAAAGGATTGATAAAGGTATTTTAGATCACGTGGGATATGTAAGCATCTTCTCTAGGGCTATGGACGCTCACTAACATTATAGTAAGGCATGTGATACCAATGGGAATATCTTGAGGCTAGAGACACTTGTTGGCAATGGAACAACACCAAAAGAAAATGGACAAAACAACCTATAAAAATATTCAAACACCCCTTATCTATAACAACCCTATGGTACTATGATGGAATTTGAGGACAAAATAAGTTAGGAAATAAGCTTCATCTATCTAGCCTTGTGGTTCTGGCTAGTAAGTTCCTCAAGCTTGAAATTGGGTTTTCATGCAACTGATTTAAAGCACAAGCTATTGTGGGACCCATGGGGTTGATGTTAATATTTGACATTCAAGGTAATTATTGTCTTCTTGGAACTTGTGATTATCTAGCAACTAATTTGCAGAGATCCATGGTTTGACTTAGCGTGTCACCAATTGTTGAGAAAGCAACAACTTCCCCTTTAATTTTTCCTTTGTCATGTAATTTGGGAAACATTGTTGGGTCCCACCATCATTTCCTTTTTTCTCCAAGTTCAAGAGAATCCAAGATTTCATATTGTAAGTTGAAGGAAAATTCTCTTTTCTTTCTTTGAATAAAATCCTTGATCATTTTCATAATTTCAACAATTTTTTCTTGGGTATCTCAGATTACCTTATTATTTCAATAACTTTCATTTTGAGCAAGACTTAAAGCATTTCACAGCATGTCAAAGTTCTCGTTCTTGCAAAATGTCACAATAGGTTAAATTTTTCAAAACTTCAAAGGTTGTGATACATCGTAGCATAAAAAAATTATAATTTTGTGATACATCGCAACATTGAAAAAATTCAAAAGTCATGATATGTCATAGCATCTCCAAAGTTGTAAATATGTGACATGGTTCAAAACTTCCAAAAAATTGTGGCCTTTGGAAAAGGAGCGAAATTTCTTTCACACAACATGTCACACAAGTTCAAAACTTCAAATTTTTTGATAAAGGAAAGAAAAGTTTAGTGAAATATTGACATGTTGCACATCCATAAATTTGTGAATCATGCAGTACAATGAAAAACACAAGTTATTCGTCGATATTGAATTTCTCCATGATGTGACATATTGCATCTTCACAAAACTGCAAAGCTGGTGAGACTATGATGCAGGGGTACACAAATCGTCCACCTTCAAAACTTTCTTTCTTGCGATACAACTCATCTCATGAAGAAAAGAGAAACCAATCAACAAAAGAATAATTTTTTTCTAAGATATGGCACATCACACAAACTCAAGTTTTGGAGAAGTGTGATAATAACATTTTTTTGTGGTGAGAAAAAAGTTTTGACAGTGCGATAAGGCAAGAAAGATACCCATCGTACCTTTGGAAATTTTTAAAAGGTGTGACACATCGCATTGAAACAAAATTTAGAAATAATGAAAAGTACACCAATTTGAAATCAAAGAGGTAAAAGGCTACTGGATGCTATAAAAGGGGCACTATGGTGGTTTTATTTTCACTTTTTATTTTACGAAGCATTGAAGTGATAAAATGTGATTTTAGCATGAGCATCATCAAAATTATTTCAATATCAGGAATGACCAAAAGAAGCATGCCTCGTCATCTCAACCCCTACTCACTTACTTCTAGCTATTCACTACAACTAGGTAGGCATTATCTCACTTTATATGAAATTTCTCACTCTCTTCGATAATCAATCACATTTCAAAAATTCATTTGTCACCTGTCCTTATGGGAGATTCTACATATACCTCCTTTCCCATAACTCAAACATGAGAACCCAATGTAAAATATATCATTGTAACCTTGGACATAACAGGCTCGTTGATAACCTTTTTCCAGGGAAACCCCTCTTAGTTTCTTATAGATGAAAGAAGATTCACACACGAACTTTCCTTGGTAGTTAAGGGTTTCGACTCTAGGATTGGAAATCATAAATTTATACATTCAAATTTTATGGGGACTAGCATATGATTGGTTTCAAGGTATTAAGGTGAAACTCACTTGAATAATGGGGTACATCAATACTCCAACATCTTGTATTGAGATGTCTCTCTTGCAACTTGCTATTTTGAGGACAGTTCTCATGAGTCTTTTGATTCTTGATCTTGTTTGCTAATGAGATAAATTCAACAAGTCTAGATTTTTTTTTTAAATCCCATTTCCCTCTCAATGCACGGTTTCTCACAATTGATTTTTGCATTCAATCCATAGCTCATGAAACATTTAATT
>JASDQU011310641.1:41778-61571 GCA_032191745.1 Picea mariana | reverse complement strand
CTGATCATCATTTAAACTATTGAAGATCCAGTGAGGGTGTTATCTTGCCTTGTGAAGGTTTTCTTTGTCATTTCTGGTTGTTTCTCAGATTTGATTAATTTCAGACTCCATAGCCCAATGGATGTGTAAGCTGTCTCAGCCAATTTATAAACCCTTTTTTACAACAAAACCCACTTTTCTCATTACCTAGCCTAATATCATTTTCAAACAAAGCTACATCATACAGAGAGATCCCTCTCTGAGTCTTGGAGGGCTAGATCCAAGGCTCGAAGCGGTTCTGATGTTGCCTCTGTGTTTTCCTTTTCAGCCTTGGGCAAAATTACAGAGTGATAACATAATGGCGACCATACTGGGGATGGCAGCTTCTTTCAGGAGGTGTCAAGAACCACATATTTCTGAGCATGCAGACCAGAGCTTTATCCATTGGGATGATCCCAAAACTTATTCTGCAACCTGTAGCTGTTTTGATCTTGTGACTGAAATCAAATGAAAATAAAAACTGCTGAAAAAGAGATGCTCATAATGCTGAACTTATTCGTACTAGTTTAGATGCATTTCATTTTCATTTTACTATACTTGCATATTGATTTCATGCTTAGTTTATAAATGTTTTGAAAAAAATGTCAAAATTTTCTTTTTCTAGGTTAGTTGTTTTTCATTATGATCATATGAGAACAAGGATGAGTAGGCCATCCTACACTTGACAGTTTGATGTTTCCTTGTAGGCATAGGCCTACCAAGAGACATTGCGGTTCTCATGCACTCTACGACAAGAAAATGTCCCCAAGTAGGAGCCAGATGTTATCCCCATTTTGTGGATAACTAAGGAGATCATGTCTTGAGGCCCTCAGGTTGTAGATATGGAGTGTCGAGAGACTACATGAGTACAAGTACCCTTTTTCATAGATGGTCACAGTTTTGCAGATGGCATCCACCACACCAGTTGGCTTCCAGAAGGCAGTGGGCCTTGCTCTATGAGGCACAAGTCAGTATTATGGTGAGAATCATTTCAATATTCAAGCCATTTGATTATGTTGTATCTTAGATTGATCTAGGTTTTATGATATATTCTTGGACATTATGCCTTTTTTTGAAGCGTGTTAGCATTGTGGGTCTGTATAACCCAATTTGAATATTACAAGAATATGGTTTAAGGTGTTTATGCAACATTGTCAAATTTTGGTTCCTTTTAAGTCACAAAATGAAATAAAGAAATGTCCCATGAACAAGGCAACACAATAGCTTCTTAAGTGAACGATACTTTGTATTTTCATTGGAAGCATGGATAAAACTAAGTATTACTCAAATTGATAATCGAAGATATTGAAGGTTATCATTTAGTTATGAATTTGTTGCCTTGTACTTAGTGATCCTTTTGTCATTTACATGAAATAAACCTAATCTAAAATGCATTCTACCAATTGTAGTATAAGAGAGCCAACATATTATTCTTGGTAGTCTTGTTGGCAGTCAATAAACACCAAACTTGTTATTGGAAATATCTTAAAACCCAAGGGGATGAGAGTTAGGTATATCCTATCTCCCACACCACCTTGTAGATCCTGAGGTCATTTTAGATTGTTTAGTTGTGCAGGTTTTAAGAATTGAAAACAAGAGTTAGAATGACAACTAAACGAAAAACTACCAATTAAAGTTGAAAATAACTACATTTTGTGTACCTTTTTGAAAGGTTGTAAAATTGACACTTATGGGTAGAGTTATTTTCCCTAGGTTGTGAAACTAACACTTAGAGATAAAGTTCATTTCCCAATTTGAAAACCAAGTGCTAGTTGTATTTCTATATTACACTTATATAAACTACAAAGGAAACTAGCTAATCCAATTATAAATTTAGCATGAACATAACAACAGTAAAAATTAGCAATTTTAAAGCAATCATTTGGCTAAGGTTTATAAAAATAATCCATCAATTCAATAAACCGCACACTTATGTCATAAAAATAAAGAAACATACATAAACAAACCAACCAAAAGTAGATACACATTTGACCATCAACTATGTGAAATCAAAACATTGGATGACTTCCACTCAATGATACAAAAAGAATTTTAGCATTATCTCCCTTAGCTCAAGATAACACCAACTAACCCTCAAGATTTCAAACTCCAACCTTGTATATACAAGCTATCCAAAACTCATATGCATTGTCAACCATGGTTAAAAAATGCATTCCCTTGGTTTATGATTTGATCCTTGGGGATACAATCAGATTCCTCTTTAGTCCGCATTGTATCACTAAAATGTATCTTTCCTTACTTACGATGTAAATGAACCCTTGGTAGATGGTCTCATCAATAATGAATAAACACCACTCCTATTAAGATTGAATTAAACTTTAAAATAAGTGCACTGTCTACATTTCATAACTAAATATATTTTTGGAAAAACACACTCTAAATACCATTCTATAGAAGTCATTATTTGATCTTGTAGCAAACCTTGTTAAATTAAAACACAAAATGAGTCATAGAAACTAAATTGTCACCACGAAAGACTAATACAACTTATATTCTTTAAGTTCAATCATTGTTTAAATCCAATATTTCATTCATATTTAAATGGGTGCACAATAAATAATTAAAATAATTGGCCAAAGGTCTATTTTGATTGATTATATCTAAAGTGAGATTTTAGTGAAATAGTGGGAATTTTTACTATCCCAAAATTTTGCATAATGATGTAAGAGTATCCACCATACTCTTTCTTCAATTTTGATTGATTGTATTAAAGTGAGATATGATATAAGAGTATATGTTGCACTCCTTCCTAATATGATATGTACCTTATTGTATCTTTAATAGAATCTAACAAGCACGATTATTAAAAAATACTGTGATTAATTACTAAAAAGAGAAAACAATAAGCACCATGCAAAGTCCTCTTCAGAACTCTTTGGAAATATGAATACAAAAGATTGAACCATGGTCCACCAAATCATAGTTTACCCATTCATAGTTCCAGGCAGAAGTCTGCATGGTGGATTATGTCTACCATCAACAAGTGGTTAGGTTATCCCATGATTTTATGATACGTGCTAGTGATATCTATGTGGGTAGAGAGAAATTATGCTTAGTTATATCATTGTTTTGTTTTGTCTTTAATGACATTTTGAATTTATTATGGCCATATTGATTGACAGTGGGATGCAACCTCTCTCTTTATCGTAGAATAACCTAATACCTGTTGCAAATCTTTGTGGGTAATCAATGCAATCTTATTTCAAATTAATATATACAGTGACACAAACATAACATTTGAAAATGGATATGCCAAACACAACCATTCAACCAATCTATAAGAAATTTTCTTATCAATTCAAGGAAATCAATAGACATTAAATGTGCAGTTTGTTTCCAAACCAATTCATCCAAAAGTATAATATCTGCACAGATTCAATATTGAATTGTTTCCTTCCAAAGAAGATTCAATATTGAACTGTTTCCTTCCAAAGAAGCAGTAAAATATGACACCGGTATGCATCAAGTATTGTCCCATGCACTGACCCTTACAAGCAATTGAAAGTGGACAGGCAATTTTAAAGAAACTATTCATAGTCTTTTTTACACAAGATGTAGCTTTTAGTACTTGCACCAAATCTAACATTTTCCAAATCATTTAAGATAATTTCTTGGCTCTTTCAAGGATCAGAATAAAGTATGTATTCCCCTGAGACTAATGAGACAACATGCAGTATATGTCGTGCAAGGGAAGATGCATGTTCAAAGGTATTGGCTGCAGAGTTAAACTTCCATGTCAAAATAGTGCCATCCTGTGGAATGAAAAGTCAAAAAAATCAGTAGGGAAATAAAATGTAATAATATCATCACCTAAATTTCACTTAACAAAGAAAAACACAGGTGATTATAGAGGGAAAGGTAGGAGAATTACTTATGTTTCAAAAAAAATCATTTGATTAGCAACAACCAGGGCATCAACTTGTCCCTGGGGCCATCCAAAGATAGCTCTGCCATTGTGGGAGTATTCCATTAGCCAATAGCATCATAACAGAGTGATTGTATTTACAGTATGTTGAGACTCAAGATAGAAGAGTACACAAGGAGATTCACATGTTGGATATATGAGCGAGGGTCACTTTTACATGAAAGGGTGACCACAATAGCATTTCAACCAGATGCCACTGATTACAAGAAACGTTTTACATCCTCTCACAGATTTTGCGAGACCCATTTCCATACTTTAAGTTCACCTTTTCCATCTCTCAACCTCTCACAGAGTCTACAAGACCCATTTCCATACTTTAAGTTCACCCTTTCCATCATCGGTGAAAAATAATCCACCAGGTCCTATCTGAAATGCTCGAACCTTGTTTCTTGAGATTACTCTACCTCGTTCTCTAAACATGAGACAAAACATATAAATGTTATTTTTCCAAAAAATATCCAATATGAGAAGATTAACATGATTGATGGTCTCTGACTCGCTACACAAATTTCAAAACTAACATTGTGAAATCCATAAATGTGTGCATGAAAGAATTCCTAGTCCATGGAATATTTTTAAAAAGGGTAGAAAAAGACCCTGAAATAGCCGAGAGGAATTCCAGAATGCAACCTGCTGCTATTCTCAGAAAAAACCAAAAACACATTTCTAGTTTCTAATATTTTAGTGGGTGTTCTCCTATTTTATCAACAGATTTTGATGCTTTTGCAAAGTGTAGGGTTCACAATGAGTGACCATTGAAAGATTGAATAACTCCCTCGTTGGAAGATAGAACTAGAGAATCGAAAGGAATCAAACTCAAGGATTGATATGTGTTCCATTCTTCCTCGAGAGATTTTTGAAATACCCATTTAAGGAATTCTTAGATTTTTGCTATCGCAGATGATGAGGAATTTTCATCTATGAAATACTGAAACGGATGACTAGCAATTTTCATCTATGAAATACTGAAAAAATACTGTGAAGTATGCAAACTTCAACCAATAGCATGAATTTGAGAATAGGTTTACTTACAATGGTAGGTCATAAAGGCGCACACTATTATCATTGCAGGAACAAAGAAAAACATCCTTGGCTTGTTCATCATTCATTCCACACAGCGCAAGAACACCCCATGAGAGGGGAAACCAAAATAAATAAATTTCACTTAATTCTGAGAAAAGAAACATAAACCTTGCATTATCTGGTGTTTGGATAGGACTATTTGATTCAATTCTTTCACGTCACACAAAAGGAAAAATATCATTTATATATATGGCCTTGTCACAATAGAACAAAAATAATAAAACCGACTAGTTCAAATCTACAAAATATCAGATAATCTGTGCAGTTAATATACCAACAAAATGCATAAAATTTTCCTCTCACAATAATTTAAATTAATTTGAGATGGCTCTCCAAGTATATGTTGTATCACTTCCAGATATGAATCCATGGAGAAACTGTTATCACCTCACATGGCACGAGGCTCAACCCATGATTTTCATCACAAAGGATTGGTTTGCAACATGATATGTATGGATTTCTGTTTTTATGGGATGATTCCTTTGAAGAGGAGACTCACTTCTACTTGTTGGCTGATCATGTTTGGTGGTCTACAATTTGGTGCCCCCTTCATATCCATGCCTATGCTTGATGGATCATCTTGTTCACATGCAGAAGCCAACAACTGTAGGATTATCCTTAAGGAAATTCACATCTGATGTATACTAGCACACAAAACAGTGCTTTTTGGATGACAAATAATGTAATCCTATGACAATAATCGTTATTAATGAGATGTGTGCTATCTTGAGCATCCAAATCAGAATTCATTTCCATCTTTTGTTTTGCACCAATCGGTGTAGAAGATGATGATGGCAACAGTGGTTTTGGGAGAGAGATCATCCTTGTGGATATTATTTTGGAGGTTAGAGGCATAAGTAGTCCATGGCATGCACAATTTGTAATGGGTTGTAAACACTCATGAGGCATGCAGAAGTAAAGCCATAAATTATATCATATAACAGATAGAAATTGAGGCAACATGAAAGATTTGAGAGGCATTTCAGTTCATTGAGAGGCATTAAAGGTGGTAGTTGTTGGGACCTTGTTGATTATATCAGATTAGTGGAAAGTGTGGTCACCTTAAAGCATGTTGATATTAGCCTTACAAATACAACCCATCAATGTGCTATTCCAAAATGACTTTTGTGTTGCTACTATTGATGACTTCAAATATGAAAACATCCATGATTGATGAGCTTACTGAGACAGTGGAAATAACATTGGTGCCTGGTTTGCAAGCTGATGATACAAAAACACCCTCCATGGAAGAATGGTAAATGGAAGACACGTGTGACTACAGGAAGTTGTTCTTGCCTCAGAAGAAGAGACCTCAAGCCTATCTTAAATCTATTACTATTTTGGAATAATTTGGTGAACATGCACAAGAAGTTTGAGGAGCTTTAAGCCTGAAGGTGACATGTGGCATTGAACGGCTCAAGGTGGGGATGCCCAGGCAATTGATGAGGGTTTGAAGGTTTCCATGGGAAAAACAAAGGGAAAATACTCCAAAGGAGAAGAATGCCCACTTAGAAGTCTCTCCAAATATGTTTTTAGGAAAAAGGATAGGGGGACCAAACTGAAATGCAGGCAACATGTCAAAATAAGATACATGGCATCAAGAAGACAGCTGGTGCATACTGAAAAAAAACAAGACTTAGGGTGGTTGGTTATGGATATGGTCAAATGAGCCATCACTCAAGGGAGGTGTTTCATTACTTGAGGGATTTGTTAGATTTATAAGGACGCCCAAAAGTTAGGAGGTTTAATTTATCCATTAAGCAAGATTTAAAGAGAAGGTGCCTTTGTATGAGAGCATCCAGTTTTCAAAGGAAACATCCCACATTTGGATGATTTAGTCAACATGTAGAAGCATAACAACCAACACATATTTCAAGAGTCTTTTTCATTGGAGATATGTAAGAAGGTCCTAGGGTCATCAATCACATATGGAGGAGCTTCCCACTCTTAAGGATTTGGTGATTCCCTGTTTTTAATTTTCATCAAAGATAAAGTCAAATTGAAGAGGAAGAACATCCATCTTTTAGAAGATTTCAAGAGGTCCATTTAAATACCGGATATGGAAACAACCATTGTTATATTATTATTATTCATGGGTTCGCAATATTTTGGGAAAGGTTGTTAAGGAGGTTAAAGAGTGGTGTGTTTAATTATTTTCCTTTGAAGAAGAGAAAGGATCTAGTGGACACCAAGATTATTTTTGGAAAGGTTGTTAAGGAGGTTAACAAGTGGTGTATTTAGTTATTTTCCTTTGAATAAGAGCAAGGATCTAGTGGACACCAAGATTATTTTATCAATTTTTCTTTGAGAGATTAGTGGATCTAGGAAATAATCATATTTTACTATAAGAGGAGAGAGAGCTAAGAGCCTATAAAAATCCTAGTTCTTGTCCTCATTTCTCATGGCTTGATTGACTAGGATATAGAACACAAAATGTAGTCATGAAAGGAACCAACAAAATGTTTTCTTTTGGTATATAGTTTTCGATTCACAAAGGTCTTTCCTTAGGGTCTCTGACCTGCCAAGACTAATAAATCATAAAATTGAAGAGTTGCAATAAACTAGAACATGTATAATAAAACCAATTATCTGGAAGTAAATTTGGGTTTAAAACATAAATAAAGAGGTGACACCAAACCCGTGGACTGGTTACCCATCTCTAATTTTAGATCCTAAGGCTACCTTAGAAGCACATTGCAATGCAGCTTGGTACATAAATCATAAATAGAGGACAAATTTAAAAAGAGATAGCATTGCACTACAACTTAGTTAACAAGACCTTGAATGGGTGAAAAGATAATTATAAAATGTATTTGGTCGATATATACATAAAGGATATAGGAGATGAGGAGAAAATCTAGTAAAGAAACCTCAACTTCAAACGTGATGTTGGTCAGAGGTCGAACTAAAGAGAAAAATGAGAGAAGTTTTTCTCGATCTAAGTCAAGACACATAAAGGGTAAAGAAAAATGTTGGTACTGTGGAAAAATAGAACATCTCAAGAAGGATTATTGGAAGAGAAAGGAATCTGAGGAAAACTCTACGAAGGAAGCAAATTTGGTTGTAACAAATTCAGGTATGATTGATCAAGTTTAATTTGTTTCTAGTAATTTACAATATCAAGAAGAATGGAAGTTAGATTTAGGTGCCTCCCACCACATGTGCTCACATAGAAATTGGTTCATTTCTTAACAATTTGTTGATGAGGGTGTAGTGTTTATGGGAAATGGTATTCCCTGTAAAACTGTTGGGGTTGGCAGTGTTAGAATCATGATGTTCGAAGCTATTGTTAGGGAATTAAAATTTTTTATATATGTACCTGAGCTTAAATCAAATTTGATTTCATTGGGAGTGTTGGATTCTTGTGGATATAAGTATACAGGTCAAGGTGGAGCACTCACATTGGTGAAAGGTAATTTAGTAGTGATGAAGGAAACAAAGGTCGATAAACTTTATAAGCTGGAAAGGAGTACTGAAGTAGCATCTGAAGTGACAAATGTGTCTTCTTATTTATGGAAGAAACATCAAGGTCATAAGAGAAAGAAATAATTGCAAGTACTGGTAAGCTGTAAATCATTTCCAGACTTAAAATCTTTGTTTCTGAATTCCTACTTGTTTTATATCTCTGCAAGTTATGATGGTGGTATAAAGTGATGTTGTGAGTGGGATCCTACTTCTCAAAAGGTCATAATTGATAGAGATATAGTATGTATGGAACAACCAAAAGGGTTGATTCAAGATCGCAACGGTAAATTTGTTTGCATGCTAGATATTTCATTGTATGGCCTATTGTTACCCAAGAAAATATACAAGAGGTTTGAATCCTTCATAGTGAGTCAGAATTTTTCAAAGGGTAGGAATGAATATATAGGTTATAGTACATTCACAGTCTTGATGTTCTTTGTTGATGATATGCTCGATGCAAGACAAAGCATGAATAAAATCAGTAAGAAAATGACTCAGGTGGACAAGACAATTCAGATGAGGGATCAAGGAGCAGCAAAACAAATTACGGGCATGGAAGCATATAGAGATGGTAATGGTAAGATGTGGTTGGCGTTAAATATGAACATTGTAAAACCAATTTTTATCCCTCTTTTTTTCATTATAAGTTTTCTTCAAGCATAGGTCATGTTTATAAAGAAGAAAAGGTTATGTCTCATGTAAGTTCAGTAGGAGGTCTATTTTTTTTGATGAAATGGTTAAGACCATATGTTTCACATGCTAATGATGTTGTCAAATATTTGATAGATTCAGGTTTTGTAGTGAAATGGGTGCTTCAATGTTTGAGAAGGACAAATGTCACCTATAATGGTTACACTGAGATGGTATCTGATAATTGTAATGTATATTGTAATACAAGTGTTTTGGATATGAGGAAATCTATCATTAAATATGTCTCACAACATAGTTGTGGAAGACATGTTGGAGGTGGAGTGACCCCTTAGGAAATCCAAACTCGTGCAAGTCACATAGGTGAGATCATGAAACCAGTTTTATTAGAGAAGATGCAGTGGTTCTTGTCTTCTCTTGGCTTGCAGAAAAGGTAATGAACAAAAGGAAGGAGCAAGGTATCATGTTAATTGTTTTCAAGGTGGAGATTGTTGGGATTTGGTAACAACGAATTCCTTCAAGGATGGATTTGGATACTATTATTATGCATTGGTTGCAACTAAAATAGACCAAGTTAGAATATGGATAGGGATTACATTTAATAATCAGTTTCTTTTAAATGTATATAAATACATGTAAGCCCATAGAGGCAAAGAGAGATATAGAGAGAGAACTTGCTAGTTTTTTGTAATCTCCATGATCCGAATAATAAGACAACCGATGCCTATTCTTGGTGGACGTAGCCCAGCGTTTGGGTGAACCACGTGAAATCCCTGTGTTTCTTATCTGTGTGATTGTTAATTATCATATGTGAATTGTGTTTTCCGCATTTGCAATTCTAACAGTAAAATCAATCCCTTGAATAGGCTGTGGGAAGGAATTATTATCAAATGAATATGCAAACAAAATAAGGAAACCAAGAAAAACACCAAACTCCAAACCAACCAAACTAGAGAATATAATAAGGAAACCAAGAAAACCAACTTGATCAAATCAATATGCAGCACAAATAAGGAAACCAAGAGTATGCAGAATGAATAAGGAAACCAAAAAACAACCAATATGCAGAGCAAATAAGGAAACCGATAAACAATCTACCCTTTTATTGTTGCCAACGAGCTTATTCAGAAAAGTGACATCGGAACGTCCAATAACATGGGAGTGCAGATATTTTCAATCATCTTCTGTGTACTTGCAATTGCTTGCAATCCAGTAAGTGCATTCTTTCTGAATCATTTTCTAAATCTGACCTCTTCCCCATATGTGCCTGTCTTCTTCATATCTCTTTGGAGCTCTGACCCTTTTGCAGTTATGGGTGTATGTGTAGGAGCGAGAGGTTGATCTTATTTTATTTTCTCCTATGGCTTTGTATGGAATGATTTCCATGTCCATGTCCATTTCCATGGTTGCCCGTGAGATTAATCAAATCAAATCTGAGATGGTGAGTTGTTCATCTTCTTGTCAAATCTAGTATCTATTTCTGTTGCTTCTTGCTTCATCATCCAATATCTATTTCTTCTTCTTCTTGCTTGATCGTCAAAAGATCATTCTATATTGTACGTCCGACCCAACTAATTGTGATCAACTACCAATTAACTCCTTTCATGAATTTCTTCCATTTCTATTTCTATCTTAGGTGGTATTCGTTTATTTATTTTTATTTTTGGATGTAAGTTTTTTCTTTTCTTTGTTTGATTCAACTAATTATCTTTTGATTTTAATTGTACTTTACTATAAAAATCTGGTGCAATAAAAAAGGCCAATACTATTTTGGTGATAACATCCTTTTAGTAAACAATCCACTCATCTTCACCTCAAAGTTATGTAACAAATTTTAATGTTTTTGATACATGTAACATATTTAGCACTTTGTATGTGCACGACATTGAAGATGTAATGCATCATGTGCATGCACATCCTCTTGAGTCCTTATGAGTCGTGACATAACAAACTAAATAGGATGGTGGTAAAACAAAGTAGTTTTTCTCTTAGACCATATCAACCTTCCACAGCTAAAATCTCAATATAAAGAGCTATTCTTAGAAAGCACATATCTCTCTAGACTTGGCAAAATTGTTCTAGTTGAAACCAAAATCTACACAGTCATGGCCACATAGTATGCATAATTTTTTTCAAATTTATACATTAAAACATGTCAGTGTGATAGCATCCATTAAAGGGTATCAAAATTGAATGCATATGTGGGCATCCATGGACATTATCTATGATAAAAATCAAATTTGGTGGCTTTTAAGTGTAACAAAAGTATTATAAAGATAAATTGCAAACATTTAGCTCAAATTTTCTTATTCTTGTGATATTCTTCAATGATAAGCTCTTATCCTCAAATTAAGGATCTAATAGAGAAAACAATTACTTGGATTCCATATTGCTCCTCCAACATATAGTTGGAAAAATTTTGTGTTCCCCTGGTGAAGAACTAATTACAAATCATGCAACATTTTCGAAAACTTTTTGGTCTGACAACTATATAGTAATGGCATTCCACTTGTTTTCCCTTTGATTTGGTGAGAGTATGGTCTCCACATACATCATGTCCACCCATATTTTTTAAATACCTAGTTAATAAACACAAATCACCATAGTTGTAAAGTGACGTTGCATCCATTGCTTCTACCGAGCATTTATTTGGAGGTGAGATTCCTTACATCATAATGATCACAATTTTTATAAACCTTGTGTTTCATTCACCATGGAATGTTCACGTTTCCATTCCCTCTTTATTAATATTAATTAAAAGAATCCATTTTCCATCATCTCCTCTCCACAACTTCAGTAGAGAACCCTATTTCTTTACTACAGTCATTTTTAACCACAATCTTTCATATCCTAGTACACCTAAGACAATTGACTTTTCCTTGTGAAAATAAACCCACATCTTCTGTGAAAAACATAATTAAGTAGAAAATATGGGCACCCTAATTGTGTATTCATTGGATATCATAACTATGCATGCACAAGTTCCAACACTCTACTTACTCTCTAAACTTTGATCTTGTCAAGGATTTCCTTGTATTTCTTCCTTGTAAAACATGTTTCACACATCGCATCCCCTTTAATAGTAGGTACATCAATGACCATGTTTAAGCTACTCGAAAGAGAATAATATTGAGGATCGATATGTGCATATCTTTGATGCTAAGGAAAATTGACAACACAATCAACATATGTCATTGTGACATCATGAAAGCAATTTTATACTTAACCAAGAATGCAAAGAGTATTTTCTAATGAAGAATTTTTAGAAATTATCAGTTATAGTCAAGAATCCCATGATTATCAACCACATGAGACCTACAATCACCTTAAACAAATATCATTATCCTCATTTGGATTCCTGAAAACAAGTCGTTCATTCCTATTTGGTGTATGATTTGAGAGGTCTAGCTCAAAATAAAAATCGATGGCCTCAACCCAGACACATGATTACACTTATTAATACACTTTTGAGAGTTTGATACTATTCGATTTTTCATCCTTATCATTTTTACAAACTCTAAGAAGAGAGAAATTTTAATTTAAAAATAAACTCTAAAACCTAAACACCAAAATAAACTTACATGTGTGTCTTTTCTCTTAGCCTAGAAAATACCTCCTAGTAAACAAAAAATTTCACCCTGTTGTTTCCCGTCACCCACAATAATGTCTCACCACTAAAAAATTTACCCCAGCTCAATTGGTGACTTGACAATCCTATCTCTACGATGAACCTTATGTTTTCAAATCTGCTTGCCAATTATATTCCCAACTAAACTATTCCTATGTTGTTCTTACCTCTCTTTCCTCATTTGTTGATTTTTCACTTATCAGACTAGCTAACTCCTAGTACCAATTTGTGCTTCCTACATCTGCATATAGTGGGTTATGTAAAAATTCACCCATGTTTTTCCTAGGAAACAAACAATGGCATATCTGCAAATTAATATATCTATCTCTCATATATGTGATACACTTTTTCACGCTGATCCTAAATGATCTTTTAAATGACTTGGTTAAATATTTTGCATGAGTTGATTTACCATTTAGAAATTAAAGAGAAGAATAAGGATATTTAATGAAAGAATGTTGCATACATCATAAAGAATACATAACAAAAAATGATCATTGAGAACATCAAACCATAATGCTAAAACTTGTTAACGGAGTTCGACAAAGTTTCCTATGTCTTCGGACATGTCTTTAGTGGGGGAGGATTTTATTTATTAATCTTAAATGATTAGATATTACATAAAAGATTGCATCAAAAAGATTACAAAATGGTCTCACACTATTATGTTCGACCTCATAAATATGATGCAAAAGACAACACTGAAAAAGGCTTCCTCTAGCTCCCAAAAATGGCCTCCAAAGTTTGGCTCTCCATATGGCTTTTCTGCATAAACTAACTTTGTTCTCCAAAATCCTGCATAAAAATGGATTTTTCCAACCTTCTTCTTTTGGATAATAGACTTTTTTATATAACATTGGATTTGGGGGTCATATCCCAATTTCGCCCCAAGATCTGGCCTCAATCTGGGCTCAGATCCTAAAAAAATGGGTCAAATCCCATTAATATTGGCAACAATATATTAAAAAAATATTAACATATAGTTAAAAATCACTTTTGGCATGAAATTGGCGCATGGCCCTTTTAAATAGGCTCTAGGTCATATAGATGGCCCATGTGTCCAAGTGCTAGGTGTCTGTGCCCTTGTCTTCTAAATCTTAGTCAGGTGAACAACCATGTGGCCGAGCGCCAGTCCACATGACACCGCACTCCATGGTCCTCTGACCCTGGTCACATGGAAGGTGCCCAAGTTATATGCACCTTGGTTAGTGGCTAACCCCACCGACCAGGCACTTATCCCACAAAACGTGCACTATTCAACTTTAAAAGGAATATGTGCCACATGGTAAACAAGAAATACATGGTGCTTTGTTGGTTAGCGCCTGCCAGTGAAGTCATTGCCTATGGAGGAGGTCGGGGGTTTGAGTCCGAAGGATGCTCAACATATTTTAACCTGGCCCATATTGGTCTAATCCAAGGTTCCATGTGGCACCCTATGATTGGGCCACATGTCTCCATTTTATTGGCTCGAGCCACGTCAGTTGCCCAGTGGACTGCCATGTCACCTACTATGTTAGTTGCATAGTCAGCGCCAGCTGATGACCATACTAACACACGTCACCACCAAATCCTGACACATGTTGGCCACGTCACTTCCATCTTGTCATCCGTACTTCCACACAACAAGCTATCACTGGGCCAAGTCATCGTACGAAATGCCACATGTAAATTCATCTTTGGTGATGACACGTCAAAATTATAACATCATATGCAACGTGTGGGTTGTATTGTTGACGTCAGTAGTACAGATTGTTGACTTTGACCTTTGACTTTGTTTTTTGTTTGGATAAAACTTCAGAATGTGATATCTTCACCATACAGAGTCCATTTTCAAAAAAGACTATACTATCGGAATATGTGCCACATGGTAAACAAGAAATACATGGTGCTCTGTTGGTTAGCACATGGAGGTGAAGGCATTGCCTATGTAGGAGGTTAGGGGTTCGATCCTAACAGATGCTCAACATATTTTAACCTAACCCATTTTGGTAGTCTTCTCTTGAATCGTAATAGAAGCATTTCGAGAGTTCATCCACAAGTTTGTAGAAGTCTACATGGATGATTGGACATTATACATCCTTTTAAAGGACCATGTAGGGGTACTCAGGTTCATGTTTGATAGATGTCGTCAATTACAAATATATCTGAATCTAATAAAGTGCATATTTTGTGTACCACATGGAAATCTGTTAGGTCATATTGTATGCAAAGAAGGAGTCTTGGTAGACCCATCTAAATTTGTGGTCATTCCGAACATGCCACCACCTACAAGTGTGAAAATGTTGTGCTCTACACTGGGACATATAGGATATTACCACATGTTTATTAAAAGGTATGCAACTATCACTGCACCTCTAGATTTTTTTTTAAAGAAGTCTGAACTATTTTGGTGTACATCAGAATGTGACAAAGCATTCGACGTTCTCAAAAAAAAACTACACACCACACCTATCTTGATATTTCTCATTTGGGAAATTGAATTCCATGTACATGTGGATGCATCAGGCGTTGCCCTGGGATCCATCTTAGCACAACTAGGGGAAATAAATATGGACCACCCTATCTATTTTTCAAGATGAAAACTTTCACAGGGAGATCACAACTACACAACCACCGAAAGGGAAGGTCTAGCTATGATTTATTCATTATAAAAGTTTAGACACTATTTGTTAGGCTCTCATTTCAAGTTTTTTACTGACCACTCTACATTGAAGTACCTAGTTAATAAACTAGTACTTGAAGGAAGGATTTTTAGGTGGCTACTTCTCTTTTAAGAGTTTTCATTAGAAGTGGTTTTCGAACCAGGAATATGCAATGTGGGTCCTGTTCACTTTTCTAGGTTGGAGTTAGGGGAAAGTGATGGAGAAGTGGATGATCAGCTCCCAAATGCGGACCTGTTCCAAATTGAGGCCATCCCATAGTATCTTGAATACATTTTTGTCTTCCTCAGTATAGGGACCTACCCAGAAACTTACTCTGCAACCCAAAAATGACATATGGTGGTTCATGCATCAGACTATCAATTGATTGCGGGACAACTTTATAAATTAGGACTAGACAACATCCTCAGAAGATGTGTCTTGAACCATGAAAGACAAGATATCCTGTGGGAATTCCACAGTGGAGTTGCGGGAGGACATGTTGGAGGTAAAGCTACTGCACATAAGGTACTTCAAGCTGTATTATGGTGGGATACTTTATTTAAAGATGTTAAAGAGTATGCTAGATCTTGTGACACCTGCCAAAGAATAGGAAATCCATCACACAGAGATGAATTACCTCTTCAGACAGTCAGAGCACTTCAGGCATTTGAGAAGTGGGATGTTGACTCTATTGGATGAATCAACCCCCCAACCAAGCACTCAAAGGCCAGATACATCATTAGTGCAACATATTACCTCATAAGATGGGCTGAAGTAGAGGTAGTTCAAGATTTTTCGATAGATAAAACTACTAGATTCATCTTTGAAAATGTCATTACTTGGTTTGCATGCCATAGAAGTTTGACCAATGATCAAGTTAGTCACTTTATTAGTTGTAAAATCACAACGTTGAAAACAAAATTCCCTATACAACACCATAATAAAAATCCCTATCATCCACAAGCTAATGGTACAGTGGAGGCATTCAATAAAATTATGGAAAGAGGACCGACAAAAGCATGTTGCGCAAACATGGAAGACTGGGATGATAGAGTTCCAACAATCTTGTGGGATTACAGGACTACCACGAAGAAGCTATATAGGTATACTCCATTTCAGTTGGTTTATGGGAAATAAGTTGTTGTACCTACAAATTTTATCACCCCTAGTCTCTACATAGCACAGGCTACACACATGTCAGATGATGAATCAATTGCGCAGAGGATTGCAGACTTGCAAGAACTTGAGGAAGCGAGATTTTTAGCATATTTTCATCATTCAATTGAGAAATATAGGCATAAATATTGGCATGATAGGAACATTAAGTCCAAAATATTTTCATAAGGGGATAAAGTACTACTCTACGACAATTGATATCAAAAGCATCCAGGAAAGTTGCACATGCATTGGTTGGGTCCATTCATACTTGTGGAAATCCAACACTCTGGTGTAGTGAAGCTAACGCAACTAGATGGTATCCTTCGACCAGGTTGGGTTAATGGAGCTTTCCTAAAGCCCTACATTGATCATGATTGATCCAATAGACTGTTGCTCCACTCCAAGGGAGCTTGTACAGTAGTTAGTTTTTTTTTTTNTTATTTAATAAATGTAGTAACATTGGAGTGTGCATAGTTTCACCATGACATATGTTTCTTTTTCAGTCTAAGCATTGCTTTTGTGAATAAATTCTTACTCAGCCACACAGGGTCGGATGAGTCACCATCATATTAAAGGAGGTCATTAAACATGACAAAGACCCTCATTGTGGTCGGGGAGGAGTAAATATGAAATGTATATAATCCCAAGTACCATTCATGTCATATCCATTCATACCCTTTATGATAACTACAATAACATGTCAGAATGGTAAGTCAAGCTATAAATGCGTGATACACATGTATTTCATTGATATCCCCACTGGGATTTTCAACCGTTGAAATGGAAATCCTCCTTAGGTCGACCATGTCCCTATTAGCCTGTACATTAAAGCTAGGATGACCCTATAGATATTACCCCATTACCAGTCTCGTTGGAGACCTAAGCCTAAGATTGTGTTTCTGGACTAATGATGAGTGTATTCATGAGTGACTACAAAGTTTTCCAGTTATTCAGTTTATAAGATGCCGTGAACTCGACGAGAGAGACTCACTGTTTGTTGTTAGCTACCCTCTGGTTTTGAATTATCTACACCCGAGCATACTCCAAGATGTTTTTCTCTCCCCAGTCGTAACACCGACCCCTACTCACCCAGTTTATCAGTGCTTCAGAGCCAGCATCCTGAGAGTAATAGGAGGCTGAATTTTGGCTTCCAAAGAAGCAACTGCATATGAGTTATATGATCCCAGGATCGAGGTCATAGGTGATGTCAAGGGGAAGACTGAGCAAGTAAAAATCCTGGTCCTTGACTTGATGGACCAAGTATTTTTTCCATAGATGAATATTAGTGTGTTATGTGACTTGGCTCCAGATGTAATGAGAGGCATGCGATTTGTCCCAAAACCATAATTCATCGACCTGTTTAATTCCACAATTATGCACCTCAGGGATTTACCAATCTTTAGGACCACTAGTGAGGTTGTGCGGTGCACAAAATTTCTGATCAGTCAAGTGCATGCCAGGAACCTATGGCTCAACCAAAGATATTTGATTCATGTAGATGACATCCACTAGATCACCGGATTATCCCTCATGGGTGAGGATGTGTCCAAAGTATTCCAAGGCCCGAGAAATCACGAGAAGAGGAAGGGCGAAGTCAACCTATATGAGAAATTCCACTCAGAGAGGAGGGCACACAACGGAGATTGAGCCAATTATTCTAGAAACAATCAGGATAACCTACTATGTCATTGCGAGTAATGTCATGTGCTCCTACTATAAGACAGAATGCACCTTAGATACTCTTTCAGTAGAAGACTTCTACACAAATGGAGTTGTATTCAACTAGTGCAGCTACCTACTAGAGGAACTCCTAGTTGCTTATGAGGAAGCTAAGGAGAAAGGAGGAACTTTCACATATGTATACCTGTTAGTAGCATTTTCAATTTGGAAATGGAGGCCACCCATGAGAAGACAGTTGGCACTAGGGGACAAAGGTCGCCTTGTGAAAATGTTTGAACCATGGCATGCAAGGGTGGATCAGGAGAACATGGAGTTCAACAATGAGACCTTTTTAAAGTGGTACAATCATCTCATTGACGGAAATTAGTAGTGGTGCATACCATAAGAACTATTGAATCTCAACACTCGAAACATCGCATTTGGTCTAAACCACCATAAGGAATTCCACTCAAGGTCGCTACCTTTCTACCTTGATGAGGAATCATTTGAAAAAAAGGTCATGTCATGGATCAACGTCAAGTGCAACCCTCGCAAGTCAAGTATGCACTACCTCTTTCCACTAGATCTTTTGAAGAAAAGGAGACAAGCTGAAGGCACAAGACCAAGTTTTGGTGCAATGAAGCTGAAATAGAAATCTCAAACGCTAACAGACTCAGAAGAAGACGAGGAAGAGAAACCTCTAGAGCAGAAGAAGAGGACATTGCCAATGTTTTCCCAGCTCCCAGAACATGTTGTGCTATTAGGGAAGGATGTCAACGAGATCCTAGTTGTTGCATTTATAGGGGATGTTTCAATAAAGAAACCACGAACAAATATTTCCCTTGTAAAGGTATTGAACCCACAGCCAATACCTGCAGTTGATCCTCATACCAGAGAAACCGCTCATGCTGCCCATATTGTGATTAACATCACAGGTGACCCTAAGCTAGATGCCAACGCATTCTCAAATGTCATTATGAAGCAAACCCCATCACCACCACAAGATACCACTGTTCCCTCCCAACCCACATCCCTCGAGCCAATGCAACTGGATATCCCTAACCCTTCTAAGAATGTAGAAGAACCCATTACCTTGACTTCTGAAGCCTTGAGCTAGCCAATCACTCTAATGGTACCCATTTTGGTCACTCTACCTTCAGCAGAAAGTCAAAAAAAATAAATCCCCCCAATCACTCCAAAATCACAAGTTCCCATCACAATAGCCAGTATTGAGATCCCCACAATCAAAAGTGAGACTCCATAAGTTTCTCTACCATCAAGGACAAGAACACAACAGTTTCAATCAACACAATCAGAACAAAGAACATCATCATTGAAAGTGCAACTGGAGCCAATACTCCATGTTGGACAACTAAGAGGGGGGGTGAATCAGTTGTTACCGTGCTTAAACAATTATGCTTCTTTTAAAATCTTTACAAGGCACTCAATGATGATCATAATAATGAAATGAAATAAACAAAGGCACATTCAGCATCAGTCACATATATGAGAAAGACAGAGACAGATAGTTCCCGAGGAAACCCAT